>SNQJ01S0266648.1:0-11920 GCA_010110895.2 Picea sitchensis | reverse complement strand
GTTTTTGTAAATTGTTCATGCGATATTTAGTATAACAAGAGGGTTGTTCCAATTCAAATCAGATTTTTGTCCTTCTTTTATTTGGTGGGTTTCCTCTTGCATTATAAATCCTTCAATTTACCCTTTCATAAATGGGAGACCCATCAATTTATTTTGAGGTATTCATGGGTTGCAATAAGGCTACCCCGTTTCCCATTTTCTTTACATTATTGTAACTGAGTATTTGAGTAGAAAAATGGAGGTAGAAAGGAATTCCATCATCTTCCAATAATTAAATTATTAAGGGGAGTCAAAATTGTGAATCATTCATATTTTGTAGATGAAACCCTCCTTCTGGGTGATGTATCCACTATTATGGCTGAGAGATTTAAAAGGTTATGGAACAATTTACTTATGCTTCAAGTGGAAATATAAAAAACCATAAAATTTAGATCTATGGTTGGAATACAAGCCCTCATATTCTCCAAGCCATCTCCAAAATTCTATTATTCCCTTGATAGGAATTATGGACCTCATTCAAGTACTAAGGAATGGCCATCTCTTTGAGTGATCCAATGGTGCACTCTTGGAAAAGTGTCATTTGCAAAATTTAAAAACAAATTCCAGCAATGGGGATCATAATGGTTGAACCCAATATGTTGATTTGTACTTATAAAATTGGTCCTCTCGGCCTTCTAAATCTTCTATTTCTCATCCATGTTATCCCCAATGGGAATAATGCAACAAATCTCCCAAGAAATAATAAAATTTCTAGGGAAAGGAGGGAAATCAAATATGAAAAAAAAACATCTAGTTAATTGAAAGACTGTTAGAGCCCCAAAAGATCGAGGTAGATTGGAAATTAAGGAACCTAAGCTTATGAATATATATCTATGAAACAAAATCATCCCGAGGATTATAGCTGGTAAGATGGAATGGTGGAAGAAAGTCCTCTTCAAGAATCATTTTAGTGGATATTGCAATTGATGCATTTATGGTCCACTCGAAACAAAAAAGGATCTCAGATCTAGAATCTTCTTAAAGTAGTATCTCCTATAATAAAATGAAGAATTGTTTGGATCCTAGGAAAAAGTACGGAAATTTTCATTTGGAGGGATGGTAATATCGGAAACCAATCACTGGAACAAAATCAATATCTTCTTCCTTTGAGAAATTGGATAGATCACCAAAACTTCAACACTTCCTTTGATATTTCATCTTGGTCAACTAGCATGGGATGTTGGGTGGGTTGTTCTATTGGATCACCTCCTCCTCATCGTTTTCTATCAGTGTTGTTTCTATTTGACTCTCTAAAAGGATGTACACCTTGGGATCTATCCACATTTGATTGCAAGGGTTTTGGAACCTCAGATTACAATGTAAAGAGTGGGTATCTACACCAACTTTGATATGTTCCTCTTCCATGATGCTTACTGATCTAGAATCAAGTTTGGCACTACAATGTCTCGCTAAAATTAATATCCCTTTTTGGATAATGGTTCATGGGAATATCCTGATAACTGGAAATCTTCAAAAAACAGGGGTTCAAGATCCTTCCAGTTGTGCTCTGTTTTTATATTAAGTAGACGATTCACCATCTCTTTTTCGATTGTTCATTCTCTAAATGGGTTTGGAAAAACTCTTTTTCTTGAATTAGACTTATAATGTGAAAACCATACTAATGGAAAGTCATGTTCTCTCCTTGGTCTAAAATCTATATGGGACACTAAGAAATAAACCCATTTTATAATATTGCGGACTGCCTTACCTAAATTTCTTTGTTGGAAAATTTGGTTGTCCTGCAACAAATCCATTTTCACTTAGGAACTTGACAATCCCACCACAGTAAGAAAAAATGCAAAAGGATTACTACCATAATTTCTCAACTCAAGGAACAAGAAAATTTTAGATCATCAAAGAATGGATTTGGACAAACAAAAATGGATTCATCAATTTCATCCTCCATTCTAATCCCCAAGTTTAAACATTAGTAGTCCTATTTAGTTTTCATTGTGATAGTTCCAAATAAATGCTCAATAATTTTAGATCTAGAAACCCTCTTAGAACTCTTCTATTCTATTCTTTGACGAAGCATCTAAAGGAAATATAGGGGTGGTAGGTGCGGGCGAGGATCATCCTTGGTCCCAAAGGAAAAATTGAAACATGTTATTCTTGAGACTTAGGAAATTCCACCAATAACCAAGCCAAGGCATATGATTTCTTTCAGGGTTTACTTTTAGCTAATGAACCAAGTATTAAGTCTCACCATCATATGAAATTCAAGAAAAATCATAAAATTGATTCTCTCGAAATATACTCCATCTAATAGTAGGCTTGCATCTATCATCACTGTCTCTCAAAAGAAGGTTTGTAATCTTCAAAACATTTCATTTTTCCATATTTTGAGGGAGAATAATTATCAAGTTTACTCACTCACCAATGAGGCCACCTTGCTATAAATGGGGTCTTAAGGACATGTAATTTTGAACTATCAATATGTACCATAACCTTTATAATTCATGCATATGAAAACATGTACCATTGTTCTCATCCAACATATGTCATACCTCCTCAATCATCTAACATCAAGAAACACACATAATTTCAACAGGACCAACCCACCTACCTCTCACATGCTTTAATTGATTATAGGCTTGTCACTTAAACTACCCAAATATATTTACCAAAGCCAAGGTTGGATAGTGGATTCCTGATGCAGGAGCACCGCCAATGTCAAGCGAGCGTGGGGCAAGCGCCAATGCATTTTGGCACATGATGAATTGTTTGAAATATTTTGAAGTTTGATACGCCAAACGTAAATGAAGAAGTTAAGGAAGGGCGTACTTCTTGATTGTAATCAGATCTTGAGCGTCCCGCTCTCATCTGAAGGACTAAGAAGCATTTATGCTAGTAAATGTAAGTAGGTAGCTTTGAATTCTTATATTAGACAGTTTAGAGCGAGGACGTAAATGGGATATAGATACCCTCATTGTATAGTTGTAAGATTATTATGAGAAGAGAACATAGGAGAGAAGAAGTAGAAAAATGTGTAGAAAAACCCATGTAAAGAAGTTCTGAGATTAATATATGAAGTTGATTCAGACTCATGGCGTTCAAACACTTTCTGTGTATGCATGATTGGATGTTATGCTCACGCTTGTTTACTCTCTGTTATGCATTTTCTTTGATCGGTGAATGTATGATTTCATGTTAAATGTATGAAATCTGAAGAGAGGGAGAGTAAAGAATGAACTTCAATTGTTTCTCTGTTTGAGCAAGAGTTTTCCTGCAAGGAGTGCAGTGAAATTGTCCACAAGGTGTGCATTGACAGAAGTCTGAGTTCGTCACTGCAAGCTCAGGAGGGATAGTATTGTTCTCATTCTCGCAGGATTGCAAGTTAAGCACAAGAGTCGTGCAAGGAGTGTGTAGGCTGAGTGAAGTCTCAGTGTTTGCGACTTGAGAGAAATTGTTAAAAGACTGTTGTCGTAGGGAGTGCATAGAGTCGAAGAGGTTCAAATAATTGGAAGTATTTGAGGAATTGTCGCAAGGAGTGCGTGCTGGAATTTTCCCCAAAGGAGTTGAGGATTTTTCAATCAAGCTCAGGAGGGATAGGATCTTCGAAGTTGTCGAAAAAAAGATAAAGAGGGCTACTGCCTTGAAGTTTCAGACGGAGGCGCAGCGACATTGTTTGCTGGTGGATAAGTTTCTCGAAGGAACACTTTGTTCATTTCACAGGAATCGTCAAGGAGGAATTGAACGGTTAGAATTCTCCGTGAAGAATTCACGAGGTTCCGAGAACCGTCAGATCTTGCAAAGGAGCGAGAAGGTTACGGTAAGCATTTTTCGAAGCAAAATCTTGGGAGAATCAGACCGTAGGATCTGAACCAACAAGGGCCATTGGATCACCCACGTAAATCTTGTTTCAGGGTTTCGTGAGTTGAAGGGTCGAAACCTTTGCATCAAGACTCGCGAGGTCGCGAGGTGCGAAGTCCTGAAATAGCGAGAGAATTTGAGCCGTCCGATTGGAAGGACATGTGTCACGAGATCACCCTTATCGGGGATTTAGACATCGGAGGTTAGAAACAAAATTCATTCAACTTCGTGAGTGGTGAAGTTGCGAAGAGGATCAGGACCGTCCATCTGAGAGTGGACAGGTGGCATGCTCGTCAACACGAAGGTTAGACCTTCATTGACGATTTTGGGGTTTCGTGAGTTGGAGATCCGAGAGCACAACATCTAGATTTGCGAAGTCGCAAAGTCCGAGAACTCCAAAAAGGTGGGAAGTTCCATTATGTGACCCGCATAGACGATGTGTCAAAATTTCACCATTTTGGCATATCGGAGGATAAGGGGTCGAGACTTTTGTCCCGAAAGTCCCAAAGTCACGAAACTGCGAGAGAATCGTAGCTATCTGTTAGGAGGAGGATAGGTCGCAAAGATCGGAGGAACTCATGAACTCAGAGGTTTGCCAGGAAAGAGCCAAAAACTTGGGTGCTTCAAGTCACGAAGTCGCGAAGAGCGCGGATAGACGTCGTATCCAGGTCACGGGAGGACCGTTGGATCAGGAACCCCATCACATTTTGTGCATTCGAGGTTTCGAAAGTTGAAAGGAGTTGTGTTCGATTGTAGAAGTCACAAAGTGCCGAAAGCCAGGCACGAGGGACATGTGGGGGAACCACAAAGTGGGCCCAGGAAGTAGACCGACGGGCACACGTCACCTATTGGAAAGAGTCAACACCCTGTTGACCTCTCGCGTCTCGGGGATTCGCGAGATAAGAACACAAGAGTTCGACATTAGAACTCGTGAAGTCGCGAGTAGCGAGAACGCGAGGAGAAATGTCAACATTTCTTCTCGGGGTTTCGGGGAGGGAAGGTACCAGGGTTGGACACTTGAACCCGCTAAGCGATGAATAGAGAAAGGTGCTAGTGCTTAGCCTAGACGGCGGTCGCGCAAAGAAGGAGCTGACAGGGGAATAGCTATACCCATTTCGTGATCTCGGGTATCGCGATATTGGAGAGGAAGAGTCAGGAGTCACGACTCGCGAACTCATGATATTGCGAGCTGTGAAAAGGACATGTGGATCGATAGTTTGCAGATTTCAGTGGGAATTGAGAGAGCCGATTCGGCTCAAGGGCATATAGAACGATCCTGTGAGCCAATCTCGGCACGAGGGCCGATAGGTCTACGTCAATTCCCATAAGGGAGAAGTGATAAATGCAATCAGGAGTAAGGTTAATTCATTGAAAAAACATATGACCTCATAAAATTGGGCATTATTGGTATCTTAATAGTGTTGTGTGTTATATGGAGCAATGGGGTTTGTGTTTCTTTGATACAGGGACACCTTGGGAGGAATTTTGGGATCTTTATCCTTGGTTGTTTTCTCTGTTCCTTTCTATGTGTTTCCTTCATGGACTACATGGAAGCTCAAGAAATTTGAAGAGTTCTTTGAATGCATGAAGAATATATACAATCTAATAGAGCTTCCCTCTTCTTGGTTACCTCAAAGGTTCATGAAAATGATCGCCAATGCACCTCTAAAATCAACATAATTATGAGTACTCTTGTTTAGGAAAACCAACAAAGAGCCACCGTATATCCTAGATGTAATGTGATAAAAAATATGGCTATTAATATAAACAAAGGATCTCAATAAACTACTTATAGTCAGAAGATCTCAATAAAATCTACTCAAGCGAAATTTCAGGAGGAAGGAATAAGTAATGTGACGAGAAATATGGCTATTAATATACACAAAGGATCTCAATAAACTACTAATAGTCACAAGATCTCAATAAATTATACTCAAGGGGAATTCTAGGAGGAAGGAATAGTTCACCAACTGATAGAGGATGTGGATCTCAGAAATCGGGACTCTCTTCCTTCCAGTGTTGGATTGGAAGAAACCAACAATCACGATGTCTTTCACTAAGTTTTTATATTTTCTAAAGAACTTAGAATATTATGTTATTTTATTAGAATATAGAGTTGTAAGAAGTTCTAGGATGTTTTGATTATACACATTTGCAAGATCTATTTTTGAGATATAAGGAGTTTCCTATTTTTCTTGGAAACTCTGCTAAAGAGTAATATTTACTTTTTCTATTTAGCTTAACTACAAATTTTATAATATAGATTTTCCTAATTCCAATTAAAAAAAAAAACTTATGGACCTTATATTCAATAATATGAGTTCATTTTATTCAAGCATGGGAAGTGGAAAAACAATTGTCTGAAGGGATGTAGCCAAAGAAAAACATGTTGTCTCTCTAACCCTTCTAAAATTATGATTTACGTTTCTAAGTGTGTAATTTCAATTACCAAGTTTTATGTGTTTACATCTTTAGTGGTTAATTAGGTTTATGTTTGGGAATTTGTGTAGTCGGCAATGACCTCTAGTTTGGATTATGTGGCCTCACCACCTCAATGAAATTTTCTTTAGTGAAACATTTATAACAAAAAAATCATTTCTTATCTAAATCATAAAATTTAGCAATTATAAAAAAATATGGTTGGCACAAAATCCTACATGTAATTTGAAGGAAAGGGAGACAAAATGCCACTATGTTGTCAAGAAGACTTACATGAAAAGATGAAAAAGTTTCACATCATCATTATAATGAGATATGATATATGATATTCTAAAAAAACACTCCTCCTAGTGGTAACAAATGCACCTCGTAGTAGAACAAAACACAACAATCGAGAGAAATGAGAGAAATCAACCCCCTTTTGGTTTTTTACTACATAGAGAAGGTTTGATCATTTTAGTAGCACATATGTGTTTCTTTTAGTCAATTAGCTAGGTCTTGCATGGAAGGTGTTTCTTTTAGTCAATTAGGTGGACCTTGCATGGAAGGTTTGGAGGGTGTCAAGGTTTTTTTAATTAAAAACAATTATTTTTTAAATAGCATGTACACATCTCATAAAAATGTAACATTGGCACTTTTCTGGAAATCTTCATTGCCTCTTTGGAGGGAGGCCATCATCTTCTTGTGAACACCCACACATGTAGTTTTGGAAAATCTCTCTATACTTATATACTTAGATCTCTTGCTTGTTCTCTTGTGTGTAATTCATTTCAATTGTTGGTGTTTTCTCATATTATAACTTGTGATTATGTTTTTTGATAACGAAGATTTTATAAAATTGGGAATGATTGAAAATTTTCATGAACACAACAAGAATATTGAAGTACATGTTTACTATTTAAAACAACTACAAGAATGAGTCTATATTCACTTAAAGTATTGCAAGGTATCTGAAAAATTAACTAGCATAGCTACAAAACCTTTTGAGAATGTTAAGTTTGAAACGTTTAGGCCAATGTTTGGTATGGAAAAATTGAATTTTCATTAAGGGAAAGTGTCTGATAAATTTAATAAAAGATATAAGTGCATAGAAGTAATTCAAACACATGTAAACGTGTAATTAGGCACATCTACAGAATCTTGTGTGCACAACCATAAGCCAATCAAGCATAAATATTTAAAGTTTAGACATCAATTGGTGCATTATTGAAGTATATATGCTGACATGAGATGACATTGGGGCTGATCATGTTATGATGGGATGGATCAAACTGATGGAGAAATTATGTCATTAACTTTGACTTGTATTGTTTAGCAAAGTTGATCATTGGATTTCAAGGAGCCAACATAAATGTCCTCAATCTTAGCAGCAAAGGAGCAATGAATGGTTACAGAGAATTATCAATGATCGCCTAATCAAATATGAATTCTAAAGTAACTACCTATATATTGAGGATGATGATGATGATTGATGTCCAGTGAGACCAATTGGCCTATCGGACCTTAAGAAGGTAAGATATTACTTTGAGTTCTTTAAAATTTTATTTATATGCTCAAAAAACATTGATATAAGCGTTCCAAGATCACCATAGTTTTGATGACTTAGGAGATTAAACATGGACCTTCATTTTTACTATTGTCAAATACATTAGTGAATGTATGAGATTTATAAAACTTTTTGTAGTATCGATATGTTAGAGGAGGATTGAATCTTGTGAAACATAAGCTATGCATAAAAATAATTATGAGCTAATGAACTATCTTTCTAAGATTGATGTGTGTTAATGTGATACTTGTTCTATGAAAAAAAAGGGCATGTTATGTGACATTATCTTATCCATTCATAACAATTTGTTGAAATTATTAGAAGGTTAGTCAAGATTTAGTAGTTGGACTACTATTAAAGATGATAAAATTTGGATAAGTTTATCTAAGCAGAAATAACACAATTATGTGTGAAGTGAAGAAATTTCATACATTGACACTTTTTGACATGTTCTCATGCCTCAAATGTATGCATTACTCAACAAATATTTAACAATCAATCACTCATTGAAATGTTTCAAATATCCTTCCAGAACATTATCACATCAAAGTGAGAGTATTACTTCCCCTTGCTATTAAGTGGGTACAAAGAACAATTCTTAAGACAAAGCAAATATATTATATCACAACTCTATGCCCAAGTATAAGTATAATTTAAATTTTAAAATGAAATATTAATATTTTCAATAATAAGTGAAGTATAAGGGGATTCCTTTTACAAGTTGATATGTGTCCTTCCATATTAAATATAAATTTAGTTAAAGATAATTTTACCATAATTTTAATGTCTACCATAAATAAAATATTTCAATATTCATCTTAAAACTAAAATAATTCTATATTAACTCTATTTATAGAGAGCCAATGAAAGAGGGAAAGTAATTCAAAGTAAAAAAATTCTTATTTTTTTGATTGATGCTTTCTACTTTCTAGAAATGCGCAATTCCTTCAGTGCTTAATATGGAGTTGACATGTGATACTTAAAAATTACTAATAAGAAAAAAATAATTTCAATCTGGGCCATAAACCAAATTTATATCAACTTTATTGAAATTGAACGGGCCTTCTACAATCCATTATGACGGAGATGTGTAATTCATTTTGTTCTCATAAATAAAATATTTCAATATCTATCTTAAGTAAAATAACTCTATATCAACTCTATATAGAGAGGAAAAGATACAGTAATTAAAAGTAAAAAACTATGATTTCATGGAGCTTTCTTAATATTATGGAGTTAACATGTGGCATTTTAAAAAATATTAATAAGAAAAAAATATTTTCAATGTGAGCCATAAACAAAATATATCTATATTCACCTCTCATTCTCTCTCTATATATAACAATGGAAAGTTGATACATGACATTTAACATCTAGTAAAATAATTGTGTATCTACATTCACTTTAAGTAAAGTACTTTTATATCAACTTTATATAGAGAGAGAAATCTAAAGTAAAAAAAATCTCATTCCATGGATGTGTTTTCTACTTCTCAGTATGAAAAAGATATGTAATTCCTTCAATGATTAATATGAAGTTAACACATGTCATTTAAAAAAATATTAGTAACAAGTAAATATTTCAATATCAACTTATATATATATATATATATATATATAAACAATTGACAGTAAAAAATCTATTATGGTTAAAACATTTGAATGATGGACTCAGTGTGAGGGAGATGTGTAATTTCTGAAGTCTTCAACATAGAGTTACAGGTGACACACACATATATATAAACAACCATCTTAAATCCATCTTAACTCACTATATATCAAGGAATCATAAACATCAAATGCTTCTAGATATTAATATTTTTTCAAATTTTATATTCTAAAAAATTTATGTTTGAAATAATCCAAAATTAAGATAAATCTATTATGATATTATGATAGAGTAATAAATAATAAATAATGTAAATTTCTTAAATATATAATTCAGATTTACTTGATTTGGGTTGAGTTAGAGTTGCACTGGTGCAATGAAACACTCTCTAATATATTCCTTGATTTTTGTTTTAGAGATGCTGAAGCCATCTCCTTCCTTGAATATGACCATGGTCACTCTAGTCTCTTCCATGAGCATCTTCTTGCACTGAAATGGGATGTGGACATCCCATGTGTCGTCGGGCTTCAGAAACTCCCAGGTGAGCTCCTTTACTGCAGGCTCCAGAAGGCCGTAGATGTAATTGACAGCCACTTCCTCTGTACTTCCAGGAAATCCTCTCATGTAACATTCAATACTGGATGCCAATTCTCCACGAGCCTTCTAAGCTTTATATGTATGTATATCGTCGGCAAGGCGGGTAATGATGCAATTGAGCTCCGTGAGAACACGTCTTCCTGGATAATCTAATTGCTCCAGCGCCTCTTGAGAAAGGATCTGCCCCTTCATCAATAATACTCCACTCACAAGAAGTATGCGTTGGCCGATGGAAATGATTCCGTTCTTTATGTACTCTTCTAAGCTTGGCACGTACTCAGAGGCTAACCATTCCGCTTCTTCGTAGTACCCCTGAAGATAATTTTCCCACTGATCAATTCAATGGGTCGAGATTCAGATTAGCATAGGACAATAAATAATTAAATATTATTTTAGAGATTAGTTTTTTTTTAGTGTAAGTTATTAATTTATTATTCATATCCATTAGTATTAGTTGTAATTGATCAATAATTCTCATGATTTGAATAGTTCACTTAATACTTATTATATTTGGTGATGCTCACGGGAGTGAAGAAATGAGATTGAAACAAGCAAAATGAATCGCATAGTATCAATCATCACTTCCAAGACTTGCACAGCATAACCAAAACTTCTGAAATAGTCACCCATCCCAATATGCCTCTAACTCAAGTACGCTTAACAAATAATTAATTAATTTTCATTCAGTTCAAAGTAATAAGTGTATATACTTAGGAGCCTTGTGTGTGCCTTAATTCTGTCTTGAATAACAATTTCCAAATTCATTATTACTTACTCCCTTTCGGAAAAAGCTAAGCAATTCGCGTCCCTGTTCCTTCTCTGCCTCCCAAACCACTTCGTGAACAATGTCGTAAACGATTTTGTAGCAAAGCTTCATATAGTCTGGAAGGTTTTCTGTCAAAGAGAGGTCCCATCTGAAGGGCCATATAGTATAATTAGGCACACGATATATCGATGATGTGCGAGATCATGATGATTGTAGCAGTGACCTACCTTTTTACAGCCTCAGTGAATCGCTTCAATTCGTCAAGGGTTCCGTATGTCTCATACATATCGTCCAGAACAGTATTCAAGCATGCTACTTTTGAAAAGAGAAATCTGCATTTGGCATACTGGGGTTCATACGTGCCTGCCGCTATTGCGAAGAAACATTCAACCGGCCTCTGCCGAGCGAAGGGTAATAGAGGGAACTTCGAATCTTTAAACCATCTGTGATGCAGAATCAATGAAGACGGAATTAGAACGACTTTGAAAACAGGTAATTAGTTTCTCTTCATGGAGACGTAGAGTGGATATATACTAGATTCTAGAATAATAGCCGAAATGATCACGGTTTGTTGATTACGCAGTAACATTCTTCATCTCTTTTTGGTGGATGGCCTGGATAATGTTGAAATCCAATTTCGCCAGCTCTAAAATCTTTTGGTTGTTAGCCTTGGACAGCCTGAAATAAAACATAGACAAAATGTAGCACCCAGTCAATCCTATTACCATTATCAGCAAGGAAGGAAAGAAGATGGAAATTATGCTAAATTTTGAAAAAGGAAGAAGGAAATGAATGTGTAATTAAATTTGGCGTCTACTTACTGGTAAACGCTTTTGGCTACGTGTGCATAATCTGAGAGATACACTTGACAATATCTCTTTGCTTCCGCTCTAGGGACACTGGCATGCCAAGAATTCTCCAGCGCGTATTTAATCTGACAATGTCAAACGAAATCAGAAACTCAGCCAATTCATTCATTTGTATGGAGAAAATAAGCAACATACATGCATAGGCAGTGAAAGTATGTTTGGTTACCTCTTCGCTCAGGTTTTGTTTGTTGTTCCATGAAGTGAAAGTCTCACTTTTCTCAAGAGCTTCTTTTAAATATTTAC
>SNQJ01S0266646.1:0-11920 GCA_010110895.2 Picea sitchensis | reverse complement strand
GGGATTTAGTTAAGATCTACTTGGTCTAATGTGTCGTTAGGTAAAAGTGTGTTTCTTAGTGTGTTTCTTTAGTATGCATTAGTATGCATTTGTAGTTAGGAAATCTGATGGTCACGATATGTTCCCGACATAGAGTGATATGACGGTTCATACTCTCCTTGATCTTAATGACCATTGATCTGTGGCTTAGCATCCAATTGGTCCATGATCTCTATTTAAAGAGCATGGAGGGTCATTTGTCGATGATCGATTGTGAGAAACTCTCTTGTAAAATCTCTGTAATCTTTTTCTTTTGCATTAATAAACTTCTCCAAGTGGTCGTGTTGGCTGGGGCCGTGGATGTTTCCCCATAGGGGTTTTACCATGTGAAAACATCGGTGTGTTGATATTTGATCTGGTTATGTGAGTATTTACTGAAGGTGTTCGTCCTTTGTTGGAATACATGTGTTGTCGAACACATAATTACTGAAGGGAATTGAGGTAAAAATTCCCTCAGTTAAATTTCAATATTTAAATTGATGAGAAAAGGAAGAGGGCCTTGAGTATACAAATTATATTCATGCTTGAATGCATTTATGTAAAATGTAATTGCATGTTATGTTATGTTGGTTATGAGATCATAACCAAGTCAATTTAGAAAGCATTCTCTTGTTGTACCATTGAATGCCGAAAGAACTAGCCATGTGTAAGACCATGTTGGGGTTGGATATGGAAGGGTTATAACGATGTATGAGTGCTCAACAATATTCCCTTGTACCATCGATGTTTGGATTGCAACCTCTTTATCGACACCGAGTAGCACCAAGGAATTATATTCATAGTGTTGTGTATGGGTTGAAGAGAAAGCCATCCAAATGATCAAACAATAATTGGGAAGTGTTTGTATGATGTATTGAGGTGTTGGCTAGACCTTCCAACTCACCATGGTGGAATACATCACATAGATATGTGGTATTCTAAAAATCAATGTAGGGACACATTGTGTAGATGTAGCCATGGGCATTGGCACATCGTTTTATTTATTGGTAATGTTGATTACATTATAGCTTGGTATGTTAGATAATGCATATACAGGGAATGATAGTTGCATTCCATTTAATATGTTTAACAACAAGAAACAATTGAAATGTTACTACACAAAAAAATAGGTCTCTTTATGAGATATTGTGAATATGTAGTGTGATGATAATGTGCATGAAATACTAACAGTTGTTTGGATGAGTAAAAATTGACAAAATGTAGGAAAAATGGCCTTGTATATGGAAATGGTGTAGGCCCATAAGGAAGACCAATGCCAGTTGCAGAAAAATATTGACATTTTGGGAAGAGAAAAGAAGATCGAAGTCCATGATACTTGCCACAAATCAAGAGAATGAAGACTCCATTTTGGGCAGCTAGAGTTCTGGAATCGCATCTCATAGTTTTGTTTTCCTAGCCAATCTATGTTGATAGCCCCGATAAATGAATGGTGCATCTTGATGGACTGAGGGTAGTGAAGGGGGGTATATTCCTTGGTTCAACCCTGATAAAAGAATGGTACAACCCAATGGACTAAGAACAATGAAGGGGGTACATTTCTTGGGTCCACAGATTGAGAGGAACAAGAGATCACATTTGGAACTATTGTAGGAGTTATAAAAATTTCAGAATTTGGTTATTTCTGAATATTATGATGTAAAATATGCACATGTATATCAACATGGTGTTCTGCACTAAGGATGGTGCACAATTGTAGGGGAGAGGGAATGTGATATTGTCGCTATAATCCCTATTTTAATTAATGCATAATGTAGACATGATATGTGGTTGTGGGCCAAGCAATGTAATATGAAAGCATTGTATATTTTATTTTAATAAATAAAAATGTGATTTCAGCTGCAAAGGAGACATGGAAAAATATCGAGGTTGAGTAATCCACAAGAGAGAAGAGGGGGNGGGGCTATCCATGAGTTTAATTCCCAAATCATTTCCTATTTTTAATGCTTTAAGTGAAACTTTTGATTTTTCTTGGTGTGGAAGAGCCCAAACATTGAATATATGTAATAGGGTGGGTGTGAAAGCTTAGATCCCGTAGTTATTGAAGAGATAAGCTAAAGTAAAATCATCTTGGGGATGAGTGAAAGTCATGAAAACAATAAAAGATATAAAATTTGTATGCTGGGAGAGCAACAATTTGTGGTCATACACGCTTTAGTATGAGAGCAAGCAAAGAATAGGAGGAAGTGTGTTGGAGTTGGAGCAACGATAGAGGGAACAATTCAGAGCATTTTTGGAGCTGAAGATTGAAGAAACAAGTTTTTAGGCTTGCATAAGAACTTGGTTGCCAGGCCTGAAGAGTGAATTGTTGTGGGAGTTTCATTGTAGCATCAAGTTATTATTATTGTTTCCTGGTAGTTTTCCTAGTAGCGAGTTCCCTTGAGTTCCCATTAGTGAGATTCATGGTTACCTACACCAAATATATCATGATAAATGAATGGGATGCCCAATGGACTGAGAGAAATGAAGGGGTACATTCGCTGGGTTGGGTAGGTCGAGAGGAAGAGAACTAGTGAAAAATCAGGATAGTTATAGGAGAATTTCATTGGGTTGTGGGATTTTCTGAGTTGTGAGTGGATTGTGAGAGACACCCCTCTTTTTGGGGTTCCCATCCCTAGCTCAGCAGTGACTTTCTATTGATATCTAGAACATGTCTATGGTTGGGTGGAATTTTTGTCTCGAGTAGCTGGTTGCATAACTGTTTAAAAAGGTAAATGTTTTTATTTGTTTTCTTAGTTATATTATGAGTTTAATTTACTATGTGAATGAGATTGATTTATATGTTGTTGTAATGAATTAAATAGCCACATTCATGTTTATTTCAGCATGTTGTATTTGCATTTAACTTAGTGATAGAAGAATGGTTAAATCTGTGTCTATTCTTGTAGCTAGTAAGTTACAAGATTAGTTAGTAGTTTTTTTGTTTTTTTTTAATGTGTTTTTTCACATGTAATGGACGTCAATGAGGCTAGGGTATGTTACATATTACCAATGTTGACTTGTTATGGTTAATGGTTGTAGGAGACTTGAGGTCTTGATTGTCTCTCCCTTATTTTGTTGACAAACCAAACATTCAACCAAAAAAATTTAAACGTCAGTTTTAATACCTTCCCAGAAAAAATCGTTCTTGATCCTATGGTAAATTTTCAACAACCCTAAATGTCCTCCTATAGGAGAAGTGTGAAATTCCAAAAGGACCTTCTATTTTAGTTGGGAATTATTGCATAAATATAGACGATCCTGATACCAAAGTGAATCATTCTTCCATGCAAATTTATCTAATGCATTTGAGTCCTCTTATAGTTGTTGAATGATATTGCATATCTTATAATATTTCTTCCATTCCGTCCTTTCTTCTTCCACCTAATAAAATTGTAGAATGTAAATAGCACAAAGCAAGCCCTTTGTGTCTTCTTCTTTCCTTGAAAGTGCATCTTCCACCACATTTTGTTTTCCTTTTTTTATAGATAATTTCAAAGTCGTAACCTAGCATCCTTGTAACCCATGCTTGTTACTCTTCTAAAGATAATTGTTGTTTCAAGAAGTACTTCAAACTATCATGATCTGTTTTTACCCAAAAAATTATTCTTATTAGGTAGGGGTGCCATTTCTTAACTACATGCATTATGGCCAACATTTCCTTTTCATAAATGGGTTTTAGTAAGTTTTTCCTTTAATTTGAGGTCTTTCAAAGGAAAGGGACCTTCCTTATTGCATCAAAACTACACCAATGCCATGTTGTGAGGCATCACACTCCACAATAAAGGTTTTTTTGAAGTCAGGCATGGCCAAGATTGGAGTTGTACACATACCTCCTTAAGTTTTTCAAAAGCTTTGGTAGCTTCTTAAGTCCAATAAAATGCCTTGGTTTTTACTAACATTGTTAGAGGTGCTTCTATTTCATATTTTTTGACAAACTTGCGGTAATAACTCATCAATATTAAGAATCCTCTAAGATTATTTAAGGTTTTGGGAATTGGTCATTCCATCATAGCTTTAATTTTATTAGGGTCCACTTTGACACCTTCATGAGATACAATAGACTCAAATATTCCACTTCCTAAACCCCAAAGGAACACTTGGAAGGATTTGCATATAGTTGTTGCTCTTACAACAACTTTAATACCATGTCAACATGTTGTACATTCTCTTCCCAAGATTCACTATAGATTAGTATATCATCAAAAAATACTAACACAATTTTTCTAAGGAAGGTATTGAAAATAGAATTCATCAAGATTTGAAATGTTGAAGGTGCATTTGTAAAGTTAAATGGCATCACCAAAAAATCACAATGACCTTCATGTGTCCTAAAGGTTATTTTAGGTATGTCTTCTTGCCTCATTTCGATTTGATGATATATAGAATGAAGATCCAACTTGGTAAAGAAAATTGTTCCTTGTAATCCATCTAATAGTTCATCATTGATATGAATAGAAAACTTATCTTTAATGAACCTTTTGTTGAGCTCTCTATAATATGGACACATGTGCCATGAACCTTCATTTTTTTGAACCATCGCCACTGGTGAAGACAAAGCACTTTAACTACGCTAAATGATGCCAACCTCTAACATTTATTGAACCATAGACTCAATCTCACTCTTTTGTGCATATGCGTACCTATAAGGTTTGGTGTTAGGTGGTACAGTTCCCGATTGCAAATGAATAACATGGTCATAATATCTAGTAGGTGGAAGACCTTGAGGCATATCTTCAAATACCTTGGAATGATTGTCAATAAATCTTTGGAGATCCATTGGAGTAGAAGTTCTAGATGTTTGAACATCTAATGAACACAATTGTGCAATTAATACACCATGGTGTCCTTGTTTTATCTATTTTATCATGTGAATAGAGCTTATCACTTTAGAGAGTTTCCCTTGGATACATCTACGTTCACTTTCCTTGATTTCTAAGGAAAATATCATGAAAAGTTCCTAAAAATTAAGAGTCATTGATCCCAATGATTGAAACCATTAGATCCTTGATACAACAACAACAACACCCATTTGGATTGCAATCATGGGACTATCCAATAAATACTCTCCCATAGTGAGCTTAATATTATGGCACTTCCTTCAACAATTTATGATACCTCCATTTGCAATCATTACTTGAAACTCTGGTGTTGGATATATAAACAAATTGAAAATTTTGGCTAATTTGTAATTAATGAAGTTATGGGTACTACCATAATCAATCAATATTGTTACATTTTTCTTTTTGATATATCATTCTATTTTGATAATTAGAGGAGTTTTGATGTTGGTCAATGCATGACAAGATATGGTTGGAGTAGTCTCTTCTAGTTCTAGATCTCGCGATAGTCCCAATTCTTGATCTTCTTCCTCTTCACAATCTATGTAGAATAATTTCCTCTCATCACATTTATGCCCCTTACTGCACTAGTCCCTTTTCTCTTCTTTCATCCATTTGTTTAAGTATCAACCTTGTAGATTGAGTAAGGTTAAGAGAGGGAACATGGTGCTCTTTGTTGTTGTTAGTGGCTACCATTATAGTATACATACATTTACTTTCAACTTTTTTGAAAACACCGAAAGAATGCTCTAGGGATTTACATTCCAAGAAATGCAACTCATGTTGAATGCTCTCCTTTAAAATGCCCATAAAGAGATCTAACAATTGTCCTATGGAATGCTCTTTACTTTGAGACTCAACATTTGAAATTGTTGAATATGCTCTATAATTGGACCTCTTTACTAGAGATTTATCAATTGAAGAAATAATGTCTTTCTTTTAATATCCCCATAATTTGCTATCAATTCATCGATAAAAATGGACCAAGAGACAATATAATCTTATTTTTGTTCACAAAGTCATTGATACCAAACAAATTGATCAGGTTCTAAATACAAGGATGCAAGAGCTACCTTTTGTAAAGCCAACACTTGTTGTAGATCAAATAATTGCTCCATCTAGAATATATGTGTTATGGAATCTTTACCATCAAACTTCCTTAGATCGATCTTGAGAATTAAGTAGTTCCTTGGTCCTGAGTTGAACCCCCGATTATGTGGATCTTGGAGTGATGAATTATCATGATTCTAGGATACAATATTTGTGGTCTCCAAATGTGGTGAAATATTACCCATATGTTATTGAGGTTCAACATATTGTTCTCCTTATTTTCATGATTTCCTTGGATCACAATACCCCTTTTACAGAATCTATGTAAGAACATGGTTTCCATGGAATTTTGTAATCATTACTTATTTTGATCCAACAACTTTTCAATTTTATATTCCAATTCCATTTTAAGGATTTCCTGAGAATGTGATAAATCCACCATTTTCAACACACTACCATTCATGTCATTAACTTGGTTCTTCATTGAGATACCATGTTTTCTAAGTCTTCACTTTCTTCAAGCATCGTTCGTGAGTTTTTTGGAGGTTTAACATGAGTATAAATTTTTTCATAACCCTTTTGCATGTGGGAAAATAATAATACTCATATTTTTCTCTTTATCACAATTTTTGAATCACCAAAAATAGATCTTCCAATCAAAAGTTATGCTAATTTCAAATTAACGTACCTTTAAAAACCTAGGTTGTAGACTATCTTGTTGGTTGATCTTTCTCTTGAACTATCTTTGAAATTTTGGCCCCTCTAATTATGATATTTTGAACTATAATAGCTTGATATCTCTTCTTTTAAATGCCACAAGTTTGACCAAATTAGAACGTGCCAAGAGAAATTTATGGTAACTTTCTCAAAATTTGTTGTTTTTGTCTCTTTCCAGAGAGTGAACTTCTAAGGCACACCACATATCCATTTTTTTAGATCCACTTATGAAATTAAGATATGAAATACCATGGTCTTTTTTTTTTCCAATGGGATTGGAGGCACTCAATTTAGACTTTTCTAGCTTTAGATATGGCAGTTTCACCAAGAACACCCGTTTGAGACTAGTTTTAGGACTAGTACAAAACCTTAATTTCCATAGTTTGTACTTTTGAAAGTATAGTGAACCAGACCTTGAAATCTGACAAAAAAATTTCCATTTGAAACATTCCATAGAAAAAGTTATAGCGAAAATTCCAAGATGGCTCATTTGAGACTAATTTTGGGATTAGTCAAAAAACCTAATTTCCATACGCTATATCTCCAAAATTATAGCGAACCAAAACCTAAAATTTTGACCATAGGTACTTCGATATGTCTCGTTAGGTTCCCAAAAATTTCATGGTCTTAAACTGTACCAAAAAAAATTATAGAAAAAATATCAATAAGACTTATTTGAAGAAGACAAACCTAACAATTGTATGCTTTGAAAGAAAATGTTATACACTAGACACCCAAATAGCATAAAAAGATAAAGAGAAGTAACTCCACACCTTGGGAATGAGAAAGAAGAATGAATGTGAAGCCTCTTCGAGGGGGAAACATCCTTTTACAATAGAACAAATGTAGAAAATGATATGCGTACTAAAATTGGGTCTCTTTGGTATATATAGGAGACAAATGATACAGTTATAATTAAAGGGTCTAGCTCACAACATTAATATAAAAATAGAAATATAATAACTCAATATCTAGGGATTCTAAGGCTTAACATGGGGTTTGATCTAGGGCTTAACATACTAACACCATAGTTTCTCCAAAATTCGAAAGAAATAAATGAGTAGAGAACTCATGGGTTACTTTCTTTAATCAAACCACCCTTGTTAATGACAACTTGCTTCATTGTCCTTTAAACAATAGTTGTATGTTTAAGAAGAGTCAATAATGGCTTGTCATGTCAATGAATATATGGGGTTGTTAATGCCCAAACCAAGGTTCATGTGTCCTTAATGACAAGAATGTGCTTATTGTTGTGATAGTTATACACTAGAGCTTGCAATAACAATAAGTCCTAGGCGGCTTTGGTGTAATGGATACCCCCCACATTGACATAATAGATACCCCCCACTTTTAGCCTCTTAGCCAAAGGATGGTTTATGCATTGTGGTGAGACACTTCTACCCCATTGAAGATCTCAAGTATAACAATAGTCTCTTGTGTTGAATAGAAACATTTAGTTAAAAAGTAAAAGAAGAAACCCCTAAAAGATCCCCCAACCGACGCAAAAAAAAAACAAAAAAACACATGACAACTATCTAGCCACCAAAATTATTACATCATATTTGAAAGCAATCAAACCCAAGAAAATCCATAAAGTGATGACCTCACAAAATATAGTAAATACTACAAATCCACATATATCAACAAAAAAGTAGGCTTTATAACTATTTTGTTCAACCTCGAATTGATACACAAGTTATAATAAAAGATAGGAAAAAAAAAATTAATATATAGTTATCAAGAGATATAATTCTATTTAATAATCTTAAGAAGGTATATTAGAAAGTTGTTCCGTTGAAGTCCCGAGGATGTAGATCACTCGGTAATGGAGTGCATTAGTAAGACACTTCGTTATGTGAGATCACTAGATCAAAACCTAGATTTACTTGTGTGTTGTGCTTGTGGCATGTGCGATTACACTTACACCTAGAGATTATAGTGGTAGCAATCACTTTTAGAGATTAGAAATTATAGTGGTAGCAGTCACTCTTACAATACAACGATTCTAAGTTCATGTTATATAAAATTGATTGTTACAGATTTTCATCACAAAACATTGACTTCAAAAGCAACGTTATTTAAGGATATGTCAACGGACCTGCATCATTTGGGGATTTTCAGCCTATTGTTTTGTGTAATCTCTGTTATAAGATCATAGCAAAAATCATTGCTAAGAGGCTCATACCTATTTTTTCCCGTACTCTGTCAGAGGAGAAATTAGGATTTTTAAAAAGGAGGCAAATTATTGACGTCATCAGAACAACACATGAGTGCCTTCACACTATCAAAGCTAAAAAACTACAAGCTTTAATTTTAAAGATTGACTTAAATAAAGCATATGATTGTATAAGCTGGGACTTTCTTCGTTTGACTCTTCTCCAATGTAGGTTCAGACTGCCTACGACAAAGTGGATCATGGGATGCATCTCAACAACAACTTTCACTATTCTAATTAATGGAGAGCTGACGGATTTCTTCAAAAGTGGAAGAGGGCTAAGACAGGGATGCCCATTATCGCCTTTGTTGTTCATTCTGGTGATGGAAGGGTTGATCTTGGCACTTAAAAGAAGCCAAGTTGAAGGCACACCGACTGGAATAAAGGTTTCAAGATTAATTAGGATCCTCCATCTTCTTTTCGTTGATGACATTCTTATAATGTCAAAAGCCTCTCTTGATGAATGGCAAGAGATACATAGGGTTTTGACTGTTTTTTGTAGTGCCACAAGACTCTTGATAAATGTACAAAATACATCTTTCCTCCATTTTGGAGTTCAGCTAAATGTTATGGATACATTAAAATAATCCTTTCATTTTAATTCTTTGAACTTAGTGATGGTTTCAAGTATCTTGGTTACTTTCTAAAACTTGGCAGTTATAAGGTGGAGGACTGGAACTGGCTTATAACAAAAATTGAGAAGAGGATAAACCATTGGTGCAATAGATGGCTTTCCATTGGCGACCACTTAGTTCTAATTAAGGTTGTTTTAGAGAGCCAACTAGTCTACTAGATGACAATGGCTCATATTTCGTCATCTGTGCCCAATAGAATTGGCCAAGTGGTCTTTTCTTTTCTATGGTTAGGATGTAAACAAAAGAAGAGCTACCATCTATGTAACTGGAAACTCATTGCTTGACCAAAAATACATAGGGGATGGGGACTAAGAAATATTTTCAACTTCTGTAGAGCCTTGACCATGAATACTCTGTGGAGGGTGCTGATGATAGAAGGCCTTTGGCACTGTGTCATTAAAGACAAATATCTTCCATTTAGATCTGTAGCAAGATGGCTACGATCAGTTTCTTTGGTGGGGACAAAAGGTTCGCAGACGTGGAAAAATCTACTCAAACCCCTTCATTTATTGTTGCATTGGATAGCTTGGTGTCCAGGGATGGGTGAATCTATCCTTATTGGAAAGTACTGAATCTTGGGTGTGGGGGAAGCGACCATCTTGTCTGATGACCTGATATCAATCCTTAATCAGAGAGGGTTTATTTATTTATATTAGGCTAGTTGTGAGCCGCGACCAGGAATGATATGCTCAAACTGGATTTCAAGTGAGGACTTAGAATTGGAGGGACAAACAACTTTAGAGTGGAAGGCCTTCAGATGTGCCTTAATAAACTCTGGTGTACAGTTGCAAGCGAGGCCGAATGTACTAAATTGGACAGGAGGCGACTCATCCGGCCATATATCAGTAAAAAATGTTTATGAGGCCACTGAAGAAAAGTACTGGAATTTTTCTATTGGAGGATGGAGGAAGACACTTTGATCATGAGAGTGTCCTTTGAAAATCAAGCTCTTTATTTAGTTGGTTACCGAGAACAAAATTCTCACCTAGGAGAATTTACAACATAGAGGTCATAGCAGACCGGGCCTTTGCTATTTGTGTAAGAACGATAAGAAAAATGTTTTACATTTGTTTGTAGAGTGCCCTTTCACGATCACAGTCTGGGATAGGATTAAATCGGCCATAAATCATATTAGTGGGTGGAATGGTACCTATATGGAAGAATGTTTCAAAAACTGGAAGGCTCATAATAAATCCTATCCTACTTTGCTGGTATATATAATTAGAAATGAATTATTCTATTTTTGAAGATGGAAATCCCTCTTTAGAGAAGGTGGTCTACAAAACTTCAAGTGCAGTGGGTGATTACAAAAATAGTTGAAAACTTTTGCCCCGAGGAAAATTCCTTGTTTTTTTGCGGGTGGTGGCATTGTTGGATGGTTTGATGGGGCTGCACAACAATCTGGTCAAAACAGTGGGGCCGACGGGGTGATAAGGGTCAACAATCATCAATCTTATAAATGGTTATTCAACTGTGGACCTGGCACCAATACGAGAGCAGAGCTTTTGGGGGTATGGGCCCTACTAACTTTGGCTTCTCGGCTATCAATTTTGGACTTACTTGTCCAGGGTGACTCAAAAATCGTTATAGATTGGCTGCGGGGAAAAGATCGTCTACAAGTGGTCACCCTGGAATGCTGGAAGGACAGGATTTTAGAGATTATCAAGCACTTCCGAAAAATCACCTTTGCACATGTTTTCAGAGAAGGAAATCAAGGGGCGGATAGTCTTTCAAAACAGGCTCTCAAAAAAGATCCCGGAAAAATTGCCTACTATCATTGTGAAGAGGATCATGAGGGCCCTCTTATGTTTCTAAATCTATTCTAGAAGTCTTGGAGTTGCTGTATGAATCACTAATGCTGCGTCTTTTTGGGGAGTCTATCTGCCTTATTTTTTGTGGAATTATGTATTTCGATCCTCAATGGTCTATGTATTTTGTACCAGAGTATAAGCTGGGGGATTATAGTCTAGTGTCTTGCTGTGGGGAATAGACAATTTTCAAAGGATGTAATTGGCATATGATGCTGAATTATCTTGTTTATGAACAGTTTATATTTAATTGTTTATAAACTAATATAAATATAAAGCAAAATTTTATGTGCAAAAAAAAGGGAATGTAAACACTAAATGCATTAAGTTTGCAGACTCGTGTTTCTATAATCAAATATAGAAATGAAAAGAAAAATATACCATACTTGATTTTTGCATATCTCATATGTTACATGAACAACTTTGCCCGTATTTTTACTTCAAGACGAGACAACCACAAGGTCCAAGAGGCTTCTGTCTCCTTTTTCATATTCATCCGGTTTATAAACAGTGCAAAAATAAGTGAGATTCACATCATATATCAAATCAATATTCGAAGTAAACGAAAATATATCCACATATTTTACTGCTGCTCCCTGTGGTTAGTTGTTGGCTTTGCTACCATGTGATGGATATATT
>SNQJ01S0266645.1:0-11920 GCA_010110895.2 Picea sitchensis | reverse complement strand
TTGAAGACCAAAAGATAGAGGTTGACCTCATCTTGAGGATCTCTCCTTATCTTTTGTGAATTAGTTTTGAATTTCTATTTTTAGAATATCAGATCCATTGTTTTAGGATCTGAAAACTGATTGTAATAGGCTATAAAGCCAAATACATTTGGAGCTCTAAGGGGTTAGATTCTGGATACAGTAATACTCTTTGTACTCAGACATTTCATTGCTAATACAGATCACAAGTTTCTTTCCATTTTGGTAGCAGTTTTTCATACTTCTTCTTCACTGTTATATTATTGTCAAACCTTGAATAGATGTTATCCTATTGTTTGGATCATGACATTATAATCAGTTCCTTTAGTTGTTTATTAGACCCTGCCTTGCACTGGTTTATGAACAATCTTTTCTTCATCCACTGAAAGCTATTTTACTGTTTAACCAATCTTGGAGAGCACTGTCTATTTGTTTACCATTTTTATGTCTGAATGTCATAAGTTGAATTGAGTTATCCCATTGATCCACCTTTACAAAATACAAAAACATTCATTTCTTAAGTTACCAAGCACCTTTGGTCTGCAACCACAAAGGGTTTCTTGGAGTGATAACACCTTCCGGATCCAAAAAAACACATTTTTCCACATATACACACCCTTTCAGTTAGAAAACAAGCGTATATGCAGGTTGATCCATTACAACCCGCGTACATTAGGTTTGGTGCTGAAAATTAAAAATTGTGTCGGGTTTCCATGCCATGTCATGAAATCCATGATCCTTGACCTTCCATATACTAGAAACACTCCGACTCGGCCCTTCAATTCCCTTTGAAGGCTATAAATTGAGCCATATCCAAGCCTTGAGGGATTCAACAATTCAACTTTGACAGAAAATACACTCTAGAGAAATTTCACTTCATATTGAGTCTGCATCCCTTTGTCCTTGAAAGTCTGAACCCCTTGTTGATCCCCCAAGCTTTTCCTTCTTTGTGATGGAGAAACTCATTGGCTCATTTATATGAGCTTTCCTTTGGTTGAGGATTGAAGTGGTGGAGGCCCAACTTGAGGGACTTTGTTTCTCGGTTCTTATGTGTGTCGTTACAGAGGTTTGTCACCTATATACTTCTGCTGATTATTTAATAGAAATACTCTTTTCTTGTCCAATTGATATCTTGCAAATATTCGAATTATTATTCCATGGGAGTATTTGTCATGTATGTTAATGGATTATGCTAATCTATATGCTAACATTATATATTGTCACCATATGCTTGCGTATCTTGGTTTTTGAGGACATGTTGCAGGTATAAATCTTTGAGTTGTGTGCTCAATGATGGTCTTCATCAAATGTCTGGACGAGGTAGGCTCTTGACCTTGTCATGTTAGCATTTCATTTATATAACATACTTGGGATTAGAGTTGATTTCTACGTGTCATTTTGTCTGTTGTGGTTTACCCCATGCCATAGAGAGATTTTCCTCGTAACACCCTGAGCTTGTAATATTTCCTATAATATTAACCTATTCATTCTATATTTCATCAAAAGGTCATGAATATTTGTGTATAGAAATCATCGTTTTTGGAATGTAAATGAACTCCTAATTTTACTAACATGTGAAAACTATTGTAATCATCAAGTTACAACTTAAAAATTAAATTATGGAGGCTTATCCAAATTTGGGCATGCACCTTCCTATAGCCAACTTTAACAAATTCGCCCTTCGATTTTACAAGGAAATTGTTAGCCTTTATGCACATCATGTAGGTGTTTGCATGAAACTTCCAATATAAGGCTATATGCAGGTGTATAATCACAAATTACACCTTATCCAAGTTGAACCACTCAATTTAGGTCAACATTGAGACTAGGGCGTGCATTTTACTCTAATGTCATTTTGACTTCAGATTTACATGTAATTCCAAATCTAGGTGCATGAAAGCAACCTATCCTGTTCTTAAATTTCACTTTAGATGACATTGGTAAATTTTCCATATATAGAACTCCATATTAAAAATTACAATTTTTTTTTTGGAGCTATAGAGAAGCTTGGGTGTGCATTTTAATTTGGTCACTTAGTACGGTTGCGACCTTCCAAATTACAAGGAAAACTTTGCCTCTTCTACACAACAACCCTTTTTAAACTTGCAATTGAAAACTTAACAATATGAATAGGTATAATATAATAAACAACACCCCCAAAAGCTTTCACAACTCAAATCTAAAGTATAATAAAACCTTCGCTTATGTTTTACAAACATGTTGGGAATCATAGGGTTTTACTAGGCATCTCTTGCCTATTTTTGCACAACATAGTCTTTTATGACTAAAAATGCAAAACTAAGTATATAGGCTTATGCAAAATGACTTAAAAAATCATTTACAATTTGAACCACTCAAATTAAATGAATTTTGAGACATGGGCATGCATTTTAGTATAGTCTAGCATGCATTTTACACCAAGGCAAAATTTATACCAACGCAAAATTTTCCTTCTTTGTCCTAAAAGACAAATTTTGGTCTTTTTGCAAGGCAAAGGGTTTTTAATTTTCAAATTGCACAAACAAAGGTATATAAAAATGTACTACTTTTCTACAACCCTGTAACTTGTAATATTTCATGTAATATTGACCTCTTTATTCTATTGCATAAATCAGAGTTAAGATTTTTTCCATTTTGTATGTATAATTGGTTGGTTCGAAGTCAGTGACCTTTATTTCTCTCATAACCCGCCATCCTCTGATTCATCAAAAGGTCATGAATCTTTCTGAATAGAAATCATCCTTATTGAAGTGACAATGCACTCCTAATTGTACAACCACGTTAAAAATATCTCAATAATCAATTTACAACTTAAGTATTAAATTATGGAGGATTATCCAACTTTGGGCATGCACTTTCGTATAACCAACTTTAACAAATTTGCCCTTTGATTTTACAAGGGAATTTTTAGCCTTTATGCACATCGGGTAGTTTTTTGTCTGAAACTACCAATACAAGGCTATGTCAAGGTGTAAATTCACAAATTACAACTTCTTCAAGTTGAACCACTCAATTTGGTTCTAATTTGAGACTAGGGCTTGCATTTTACTCAAGGCAGTTTTGACTTCAGATTTACATGAAATCCCAAATCTAGGTCCATGAAATCAACCTCTTCTACTCTATAATTTCGCTTTATATGACATAGGTAAATACAAAATATAGATATGTCAATCATACAACTTATAAAACAATTTTAGGTGCTACAAGGAAGCATGGGCATGCATTTTAATTTTGTCACTTAGTACAATTTTGACCTTTCAATTTACAAGGAAAACGTTGCTTCTTTTGCATAAAAATCGTTTTTAATATTGCAATTGGAAAATTAACAACATGATCAGGTCTAATATGATAAGCCACAACCCCAACAACTTGCACAAATCAAATATATGATATAATATAACCTTGACTTATTTTTTCCAAACAAGTTGTGCATTTCTAGGGTTTTACTAGGCATATGTTCCCTATTTTTGCACAACAGAGTCTTTTATGAATGCAAACGAAAAACTAAGTATATAGGATTATGTAAAATGACTCAGAAACTCGTTTGCGGTTTGAACCACTCAAATTCAATGAGTTTTTAGACCCAGCGGTGCATTTTAGTGTAGCCTAGCTTGCAATTTGCACCAAGAAAAAAATTGCCCTCTTTGTCCTACACAACAAATTTTGGTATTTTTCCGCAGCAAAGGGTATTAAGCTTCCAATTGCACAAACAAAGGTATAGACATATGTACAAATTTTCTGATGATCCCCACATACCTTCCTCTATCGTCAATGAATTTAAACTTCCAACCCCCAAGCAATCTACTTAGATAACTAACTATTTTATTTCCATTTGACATTGTCTCTTATAGAAGGATGATGTCAGGTTTATTCACATCAATAACCATTTTCAAGGCTCATTTTTTGAAGGGGATGATTGAGCCTTGAGAATTAAAAGCTAGATAGATCATAAGGAACTCTCAATAGGGGCATTTTCCACTCTAACAAACCCTTCCATTATCAACTATTTACCAAGCATAACCTCATTCATAGATATGTTTTGAGTGAAATAAATGGACTTGTTTCCTCTTCTTGATGCCCTAGTACCCCTTCCATAGTTTATAACTAACCCCCTTCAATTTCCCCCTCTCAGCTATACCTTGTGATTTCGTGTAGGTAGATTCAGACATTATTATAAATATGCATTAAAGATATCTTAAAGATTGTAGAAAGACACTAAAGATCACAAAAATCATCACATGTAACAAAATATGAGTCAAAACTGTACCGATCTTCCATAAAATCATCATAACAATAGGATATTTACATGATAAACATCACAATTACAATATCCCTTACAAAACTAACTGACAAAGTGAAATACAGATCCCACACCTTTGTTCTCTTTGAAGATTCCTCCTACGATCTTTGATCTGACAAGCCTCTCCTTTCCTATCACTCTACCTACAACCTTATATCATCGGATTTCGACAAAAAATTCCAAAATGTAGAATGCTTTGAGAATGCCTATATATTTATATGATCCATGTTGGGACAACCTCAATCCATACAACAGTTACATAATTCAATCATAATTATCTTTCCATGTATTTACAGGTCCTCAAATGAGTTGTTATAGCTCATGGTTTTAGAAACATGCCTATGTGATCTTCCTTTGACAATGGGACGCCACATGGCCCTTGCGATAACTGTCAAATAGGAGTTGGAATGCCGACAAACGTCAAGGCACCAAGAAAAAAATAATAAAAACTTGATAATTACTTAGTAATGCCCAACGATATGGTCGATGTTATCCATACCATCATATCTCCTCGTCGAAATTCAACACCATATGTAGTAGTGTCATAAGTTATAACAAAAATAACAAGCACCGATTAAAGTGCATCCGTGCCATTGAATCATACATACTGGTGCACACACAATGTCCTATGGTGCACCACGGTATGGGTAAATAAAAATAATTACCAAATCATTTTTCAATGTGACACCTCATCCCGTGATTCCAATCTCTCAAGCAAGCACCTATGCTTACTCTATTTTTACGGATGCCCTATTTTTGGTTCTCCTTGGTGAGTTGGATAGCTTCACCGATCGATTCCAGACATTTCCAATTTTTTGAAATTACAACAAACTTTTATTTCCTCTCAATGGTGGAATCATGCCTCCTCTAGACATAAGACTCTAGGTAATTTGTTTATTACCTTCTCATTTGCATTTTCATCAGTTTAAAATTTGAATTTAGGATGAAATTTAGGATTTTTTTTCAATTTATTTTTCCAACATCATGTGGTGCACCGTTTCGATTGGGCTCGCCTTGGCAGACTATATCTTATGCTAAATTCACAGTAAGCATCGTCATCGATGTATTATAAAAGACAACACACAATAATTAATATGCTGGTGGTATTCAGATAAACCACAATATTTCATTTGTTTGTCTCTGTTTCATCTCCCTATCGGGATCCATCTTCAGGACATAAAAAAATTGAAAAATCTCAGAAACAATGCCGACTTAGCAATATTTAGAGTGGATAAAGGTGGAGCCACAATGGTTTATGAATCAAGAAAATTATAACATGAAAATGACTGAACACCTAACTCAGAGTGGTAGATAAAAAAATCATTCTAGTAACCCTATTACAAAGATTATAAGAGAGGTAAAGAAATCTATCAACAACTCTATCTTAGATGAAAGAACAAAAAAACGATTTCTTCCTAACAGTGAAATTACCCCTAGGATTTACAGTGTACCAAAAATCCACAAAAATGGAATTCCTCTTAGACCTATAGTTAATACAATCGGCTCACCCACCTATGAGCTTGCTAAACATGTAGCAAAGAGCCTTGGCCCCTTGGTAGGTCATATAGACTCCTTCATAAAAGACTCAAATGAATTCATCAGTATTATCAGGAATGAGAAAGTGAAACCTGAAGACACCCTTGTCAGCTTTGATGTTGTCTCTCTATTCACAAAAATCCCACTTGATGAGGCAATCCAAGTTGTCAAAGAAGTAACTGATCCAAAAACAACTAAACTAACCGAGGTTTGTCTTTGTTCCACATTCTTTAGCTATCAAGAAGAATTTTATGAACAAATAAGCGGCATAACAATGGGATCTCCACTTTCTCCCATCATTGCCAATCTTTTCATGGAAAAAATTGAGAAGAAAGCCCTAGACTCCTATCCTCTGAAACCATTAAGATGAAAGATATTTGTTGATGATACTAATGTACTATGGCGCCATGGGAAAGAAGAGCAAGATAAATTATTCCAACATCTTAATAATATTTCAAAGGATATTAAATTCACAATGGAACTTGAAGAAAATGATATCATTCCATTTCTAGACGTACTAATCAACAAGAAAGAAGATGGGAACCTTTGACATGAGGTCTACAGACAAAATACCCACATAGAGAACTATCTTCATACAAGCTCCCACCATCACTCCACCCAAAAGTTAGGGGTTCTCAACACTTTATCCACAAGGACCATAAGGATTTCCGATGAACACCACCTAGAACATGAGAACGATTACCTCTCCAAAGTCTTCGAGAGAAGAGGTTACAAGGATAGAGACATTAAGAATGCGATAAGGAAATCCCTATAAAGAACAAGTAATAGACCTCGTTCCCTAAACCACTAGACCCTTGGTTTGACTACCTACCCCCCCTTACATCCAAGGAGTAACTGACAGGATTGCAAAATTCCTAAAAAAAAAATAGATTAGGACCTCTTTCAAACCACCTGAAACCATCAAACAAAAAATAAGATTTGTTAAAGACAAGCCTGACCATCACAAATGTAAAGAAGTATACAAAATAGAGTGTTCATGTGGCAAATGCTACATTGGAAAAATTGGTCGCTCCTTTCATATCAAGATTAAAGAGCATGGAGCTGACATCAAGAATGAAGATACTCACACCTCAGCATTAGCCAAGCACTCTCTTATAACAAAACACCACATACGCTTCTAGAAGACACCATAATTCTAGCAAAGTAAGATCACTTCCTTAAACGATGAATTAGGGAAGCAATCGAAATCATTAAGCATCCCAATAATCTAAATAGAGATAATGGTCTAGAAATCAATGAAAGTTGGATCCCTCTGATTCATGAAGGAAGAAAAAGGTAAGAAAACTCAGGCTTGCTCCGATTTCCCCTATTTCTCTTTATCATTTTATTATTTATTGTTGTCTTTTCCCCTCTCTCTTAAACCTTCTCTAACTTTAATCTACCCTCAACTCCTCCTTTGACCTTAATAGAATCTCCTTTAATATTTATTTTAATGTTAATATTTCTAATAATAAGGTTTTATAGTGTTAGTTTTAAAAATAAAGAATTTTAATACTAAGATCATGGATAATAGACATTGAATCTTTCCCTTTATTATCAATTTTAATTTTCCAAATTTTTCTCACTAATAATAATATCAACCTTAGTGAATATTAGATAGTTGGTATACATATTAAATAATCCAATACATATTAAATTATACCTTTTTAACATTAGTACATAGTTCATTACAAGTACATATTAAATAATATTAATATAACTTTAGTACCTACATTAACCTTCTCAAAACCTAAAACATTAATAATCGATACAACATTGTCAAAGCAACTTCAACGACATAGATTAACCACTTAAAAAATCGATATTTTTAAATCATTTACTCGTTCTCACAATTGAGAAAAATAAAACCCATACACCATAAAAATATAGTCACATCAAATTGCTATAAATCAATAAAAAAATTAAAAAGTTGAAATCTTATAAATACTAAAAAGAATTTATTTTCAAAAATAATACGAAATTCCATCTTGAGTAGGGAAAGAATGCATAAAATTGGGTGTTGGCTTCAAAACGAACCAAATAATACCGCAAAATATACCATGTAATAAGCGGTCAACTATCATTGACCGCCAAGTGAAAGCTATAATCCCTTGCCTTCGGCAGGGACTCATAATATTATGATTATTAATATTATTACTCTAGTACCATTCTTTAGTACCTATTATTATTATAACTAAAATGATCTAAACCCTAAAACATTATTATCAATATTATTGTCCTTTGACTATTCTTTAATAATACTACTATTATTATTAGTAATAATTTTTAATAGTATTAATAACCCTTTACCAATAAAACCAACATCGAATATTAACAATATTATTATTATCCACCTTAATACTATTAGAATTATTTTTAGTATTAACACTATTATCCCTCATATTAATATGATTATGTTTAGTATTAACATTATTATTAAATATTAAACCTTAATATTATTTTCAATTTTAGGGTTCCATATAGCCATTTTTTTTTAGGGTTCCTTCCTTCTCTCGTTTGTATTTATTGTTGCTCATCTCCTATATTTTTTCTTAGGCTTTATGTCCTAAGGATCATGATATGGATCCGAAACATAGACAAACAAATGAAAATCTTGTGGTTTATCTGAATACCTCTAGAAATAACTATCAACACATAAATCTAATCAATCAAATATGTCGGTGCTTTTTGAACATAGAAGCACCAATGCACTCCATTTAACCAAACGCACCGTTAAAAATACGACACATGAAATATAACTGAGCGGTGCAACCATTTTAAACAAAATTATAGGTGCCATTAAAAGAACTACATCATAATAGATATTGACTGATTTGGCATTGAGAGGAATTTACCGTGATGCCTCATCTTTGGCGCTCTACGATTCACAATGCACCGTTAAACAAAACGACGGTGCTTCAATAACACGATAGCATCGATGCGTTCATATTTACATATCACACCACTTAATTTGCAATAAATAAATATAACGGAGCGATGCCCATACTACTACAAATTGCACCGATGTGTTATACCATACAATGCACCGATCAACATCATGTCCGTGCTCTATAAAGTATAGCGCACCGGTACTATTAGTTAGTGAAAGCACATTGTCGGTTTTACATTCCATCAAAATTGGGTCTATGGTGCATTTATGTTAACTAAATGCACTGGTGCTGTGGGTAATTTCAGTGGACGACCCGCGGTCGGTGCTCTCTGTTAGCGTCGTCATTTTTCTTTCAATTAGAGCCAGTTTTCAGTTGAGTTATAGCCCATGTGTCAAAACACGTGAAGTCAGGTACATAGCAATGAAAGGGTCGAAGTCAACAAGTGGCTGGTTGGCCCTTGGAAGCGGGAAGGGATGTCAGAGTCGAAACGTGCGTAAATGGTATGGGTATGTTGTTCCCAGAGAGTCGGGTCCTGTTAAAAAGTAGTTTCTACGTGCCCCAGGTCGAGTCAAGTAGTTAATGGAAGTTGCGTCGGCAAGTGCAGAAACTATTATCAACTCATTATGAAGGCTGAGGGAATGAAAATTGCGGCGTTCGTATAATGTATGCCCTGCAACCCTTATCGTCTGTACCTTAGTTGCCATGAATTCATTGTTCCTTGGCACGATTCCTCCTTCCATCCATTTTGTGATAAATCCCAGAGCTCCTGCACCCATGTTATTCACCAAATCAGATTCAGTCTCTGTCTGTAAGTTTTCTCGTAGGCCCAGGTCGATCGAATTCTCCATCTTGGGAATTCGTCGGAACCACCGCACGAAGGATAAACATTGGTCGCGCTATGGCGACTTCTCAAAGCATAAAGAAGGGCGTGCGAAGTGGCAGGTTCTCCAGACTCGAGCACCAGAGTGATTGGGATTCATTCTCGTTCACAACAGGCATCCCCAAAGATAAAAGGGAGAATTTTCCTTTACCTACGGGAAAGACGACATCACACTGCGCAGAATTTGGAATGGAAGGAACTGCGCAACAAGGAGGGATAGTATAAATCTTGTCTCCCCAATAGTAGATACCTCATAGAAAGGGGTAGAACAAGGAAGAACAAGGAAGCCGGGGAAACTCGAATCTCAGATGAGTCGCACGCACGACCAATCGATGAACAATTACTTATGCACATTGTTCGCTTGGAGCCTTTGGAAAGCACCAACTGAGGAAGTGGGAGCAGAATGAGGAGGATGGAGGCCGCAGGCTGAAATGATCAAGAGGCATCTTAGCAGCTGAAGCAAGCGAAGCTAGCCATCGCCGAGCTGTACCAAGAAAACAGGGAGCTGAGGCAACAAATGCCGACAAAGATCACGTGACGTGGCTCAAGAGATAGCTCCGAGAGGCTCAAGATACGATTGTACAGCTGCGAGAAGCACAACAACTGTGAGAAGAAAGGTATGCCAAACACTACAGAGAATGTGAAGCAGTCGAAGATATAGCCTGTGCAGCTCTCTCGCCAGCGAGCAAAAGAAACAAGATTAGTCGAGTTCGTTCCTGTATCCGCAAATAGACGACAATTCCTGACAATTTTGAAGGAGACATCGCCCAAGACATTTGACTTTTTAATAACGACCACGAATGTGTACAACCACTTTCCGCACACACTTCCCGCAGCAAATGAGCGCGCGGTAGAAAAACAAAGCCATTACAACAGACAACGGGACTTTGACAGACACTTGTCCACCCGTATACTTGATCGACGACCAAATCCCTATGGCAGATTACAACGATCATGATGTAGCTAGATGTACCTTTTGTCTATTTTTGAAAAATTTCATGTGAAGAGTTTTTAACGCAGAACAATCAGTTCCCTAGTTCGTAGAGATAGCAGTTAGAAGAATAGGACAACCCAAGCGACACCCTTGTTTATATATTTGATCTTTTTGATGTAAGCCAGGTTGGCTGGCAAAATTAGTATAGACAATAAACTATCGCATGTAATTTCAGTTCGACCGAAGCTTAATGCAAAAGTTCTGTAGCTTTGATGAAAAGATTCTAATTGTAGCAATTGGATGTATTGTGTCTCTTTCTTTGCATATGTTCTTCCTTTCATCTTTATTCACATCTTTTTCTGTCTAATTCATAACGAATTTTCAAACATATGGATTCGTTGTGCAACGCCCCTTGTTCGCGCCATTTAGACAAAACATTTTCTTCTAAAAGTTAACTTTGAATTCATCCGCAGCGGTGCTCCGAGTTACTTCCAGTGTTTTCTCCCCACCACACATTACGATTTTGCACTGAAGACTATTGCTCGCTTAGCCTTTTCCTCTCAAGTTCAGTCACCGAGTCATTTGTTTTTGTCGTTTTCCTTGAATCAACTCCATAACCCAAAGTCTTACTTTCTTGCGCCAATGTAACCAGAACCCATTATTTCAAAGGTGTTAAATCTAGCCACAGTTTTAAAGCCATATCCTACGTGGAGACAGAGTCTCCTGAGAGATCCCTCTCCAGGTCTGAAAGGCTAGTTTCAGGCCTCAAAGTTGGTTGAAACAATTACCTCTGTCATTTGTTTATCAACCAAACAGATTTATAGAGTGCTAACATTCTGGCGCTGTTTTCAGGGAATGAAATTGAATAGATTTTCCCCGGGAGAACGACTAACATTGCAGTTTGACCCCCTAAGGGTAATAGAGGGACAAACATCCATACTGGCTAAAACATTTACCCTGGAGACTCCAGTCACAAAGACCAGTAGCATCAAGTGGTGCAGTTCAGGAACCTTGGCTTTGAAGACAATCTATACCTGAGAAAATCCTGATCCAAACCCTACGGAGCCTGTGTACGACCTCGAGAAGATCATGTGCAAGACTAGAGAGCAGGCACCAGACTCGTTCTATTACTTGGACATAAGTCCGTCCTTACCAAAAGGTGGTGCGTAAAGCATCGACGAGCTTGAGTTTGACACATTCTTTGAACAAACCCTTTTTAGGTCTAAGTCGAAAACCAACTTGGACGAGGTAGTTTTCGACCAGAAGAGATTCCAAGCCCTAGTGTCCAATAATATTCCTCAAGTCCCAAACCCTCCTAGAGCCATGGCTACCAGATTTCCCCCCCTTGTTCTACCAGCCCA
>SNQJ01S0266644.1:0-11920 GCA_010110895.2 Picea sitchensis | reverse complement strand
CATTTTCATTTTGAATCATCTTGTACTTGAACATTTAAGTGGGGTAAAAGGATGTTTCCCCCTTGAAGAGGCTTATTATCTGAAATTATCTCTTTTTCAAGGCGTTGAGTACTTTTCCTGAGGTTTTTCTATGCTATATTGATATTTGGTTCTTAAAAACCCATGGTCTGTAAGGAGTAGGTAAGGACTAAGTTCGAATAGAATTCGGGCATCCCATATGACAATGGAGGGTCTATCGCACTCTGCGTAAATGGAACAGTGGTTGTCGCCGATGACGGTATCAAACCACTTCCTCAGGTAGAGGGATTTAAGACCACTATGGTTCGGACTGGCGAAGGTGGGTTAGGAGGAAAAATGCCCCTTGTGGTAGTATCCAAAACAGGAGTGTAAGGACTCCCAGATGAAGTAGAAGCATTTGCTTCCATGGTTTCTTGTAAGACTAATTGACGCTCAAAAGGTGTCACCTTAGGAGGGACAACTTGTACTAAGATTGGCATCAAAAAGTCAATAATCGGAGGGTTGGATGGCCCGAGATATTCTTCTCCAAGGTTAGAAACAGTAGGCTCCTTCGGAGTCGAATAATCTCCTCTTAGAGTAGGCTCAGGCACAGTTTCCTGTGGCCCAGTCTCTTCGAACAACCCTTCTTGGTTAATTCTTCATCGTAATGGTGGCAGAGGTGGCTCTAAAGGAACCGGTGGAAGACCCTGAAGCCTTCACGACCGATGGAGCTCTTGATATTCCACTTTGTGAAAATATCAGTCAACATAGTAATGCTTAACTAGCATTTAAAACCAATAACACTCTAGAAAAATTCCTATAAGACAAATCAAGCAAACAACTATCTAGTAGGAAGAAAAATTACGTTAGCCAACACTAGAGCAACCAACCAGTGCAAGTGCAACTCAAACATGGAAGCACCCTTTAGGTATACTATGTGAAGTGTCACCTGACGTTTTCCCTAGGTATCATGGTATACCCCCGCAATCACCCATGTAAGACCCTAGAATATGGTCAACTAAGTTTCCAACTCGCAGTCAATTACCAGGTGGGTACAGTCGATAGTTGGGCGGATCGCGATGAGCAGAATAAAAAGTATGAAACCTATCGAGGGTATCGAAAGCAAGTGGTTCGGAAGAAAATAGAGGATCTCGAATGGATTCGAGGTCCATGAAGCTCCGTAGGCAAATGCAGTCGGTAGTATTCCCACGACAGATCCTCAATTTGCGTTCCCCACTATGTTTAGTCCAACTTTGGAGGGGTTATCTCCGCTTCCTTTCCTCATGTGACCTCTTGTTTAGCCCCTGTGTTACAGGGGTGTCCCGGATAACTTTTACGACGCTAGACTTTAACAATCCCTAACTCTGACTCCAATGTTTGTTTAAACGATGTTGAAGAGTTTCCTCTCCAACCTAATTCAAGGCCCTAACCCTAAACTAGTTGGTTGACCCTACAAACATAAAAATTCTAATTAATTTTAGATTTAGATTTCTTTTTAATGGCTTGATTTACTCAAGGTATTTGGCGGTGAAACTAGTGATGTTATAAGAGACAAAAAAGAGGAGAAAAATACAAAACTTGAAAGAAAAATTACTTCTAATCAAAAGCAAAGTTTTACAACTAACTCTTTATAACCAACTTTTATTTAACTAACCTTTTCAAGATCTTTGAAAAGAAAACCTAAAACAAAATTTCTCTTGACTACAAGCTACTTATGTTTCAAGAAATCAATAAAGAACTTAAAAAATAGACTCTTTTTCCTTTCTAGTAAATAACCAACTCTAACTACTTTACCAAACTGAAAAGAAAAGTCTTTTTTTTTTTTAAATTGGTTCAAACAGAAAAACTGAAATAATTTTTTTTTTCTCTTTTTTCAAAGCAAGTGAAAGGGGTAAAAAGAACACTAAAACAAGACTGAAACAAATTCCTAGCACAATCATGGATCGCAAGGAATCACTCAAGAAACCAAGAAGGCGGATCTATAATTCAATGACTTGCTTAAAACCCTTTCAGAAGTAAACACAAGAAAATCAATAAGACAAGTAAACTGAACTTGAAACCCAGGCTATGGTTGTAAGATAGAGACTCTGGACTGATCCAAGAAACCCCAAGAAGTGTGAACTTCAATCAGGAAAGAGGCCAACTCCCTCTTTTTCAAAACATTTCTTGGAACAAAGACGTGGGTTGTTGCATCAGCAGTCTGTGTATGTACGTGGGTTGTTGCATCAACAGCCTACGTATGTACATGGGTTGTTTACTGAGCAGAGCGCATATGTACGTGGGATGACTCAATACAGGGCATGTACACCTCTGTCTATTTCCAAAAAGAAAATATCGAACATACTTATAGGGTAGGGACAACTAGTATGGCACCTAAATGTGACCAGAATCCCTAGACAGACTTAGAAAACTCACAGAAACTTGAAAGGCAAACAAACCAATCAAACAACCCAAAATACCCTAAAAAACCCTAGAGGCTTCCTCAATATGGTCGTCAGTTCTGCTAGCGGGAAAACATCCCCTTTATCTACACCAGGGTTCAGAATGTAGCCAAAACGATTAACCGTATAAAAGTCAATTAATTCTCTATACCAAACATACCAAAACTCATATGAAGAAAGAAAGGAAAAGGATATCGGGTAACTATACCTCTAATCCCATGTCTAGTGATGACCTCCTCGTGCTTGGAAGTTCCACTGACTGCACGCCTCCTCCCAGGGTTGACCTACATCCAAAGATTGGCAAACAGAAAACTACAAGCATGCTATTCTATATATAAGTTAGGGTTATATGTTAGAATGTCAAAACATAAACCAATAAAAGTATTAAGACACCATCATTTGGGACAGGAAAATGTAATTCTTTTATTAATAACACATTGATTATACCTTTACAATCAAAGTCGGCTACCATTCCACGAACCTGGTCCGGGCTCCTCTTCACCAAGCTCCAAGTGAACCTTATATGAACTTCTTCTCTCAATATTCTGATCTCTTCTTGGGAAGTGAAAGGGTTCAATGGAGGGAGAAGGGGCTAATGAGGGAATGTTGAGGCAATTTCTCACAAAAGGCAGCAATATCTTGGGCAAAGAGGGGAAGTGAAATCGGGCAGAGTTTCACTTTTCTTATGCTTAGATTTGAAATGAGACCCCAACACCTCCTTTTATATGACAAAAGGATGGTTATTTGGTTGGGTGATGGGCTATAGCAGGTGGATTAGTTGGGAAACTACCCAATAGCCTGTAATCTTAATGAATTCCTTGCAAGTTTTTATTTTTTGAAACTTTTGCAAGTATACGCGGGTTGTAATGGTGCAGCATGCGTATGTACACAAGTTGTAGTGGTGCAACAAGCGTATGTACATGGGCAGTAATGGTGGAGGGTGCATACATCTTCAAAAAAATGTTTTTCTAAGAAGAGAAACTTAGCAGTGCTTTGGAAAAAAATGCATGTAAGAGGGCCAAAGCCATGTATGCATGTGTAGAGAAATTTAGGGTTATAACAAAGATCGATTTTCAAGTACAAGAGACATTTAAGAAGTCACAGGAAAATTACAAGGCTATACATGAACAAGAAAAAACAAAGAGAACATTTAGAGTGGGAGACAAAGTATGGTTATGACTAAATACAGATAGGCTAAAGGGTACTAGTAAGAATATCAAGGCTCTATGGTATGGTACTTTTGAGGTGTTATAAAATGTGGGATATAATTCCTATAGAATCATTCTACCCCCATACATGCACATTTACTTGGTAGTGAATATGGAGAATCTCAAACTCTATGATACCTCCATGTTGGATCAGGAGGAGCAGGTCCTACCTTCCATAGATTATTTAGCACCAGATGCTTAGGTAGAGTTGGAAGAGGACACGGTTTTTCAAAAGATATCCAAAACTACAAGACAATGGAAACATTACCTTTGGTAGATTGGATTGAAGGGACAACTTTCAGGCAAACCAAAGTGGTACTCCAGGGAGAAGGTAGAGGAAAATTTCCTCACCTCATTCAATAAATATTTTGGGGACCAAAATCATCCCTAAATGGGGAGGTATGATCCATAATAGATCATTATATTGTTTTTAATCTATCTCTATCCTTTCATAGTGGAAAAAATTGGAGGAATAAACTTGCAGGGCCATTTTAGTGGTAGGTGCAGGTTTGGAAAATTAGGGTCCCGAACCTTTCAAATCCATTTTGATGCATTAAATGACATTTTTTGGGGTTCTGATGTCTACAAATCATTCACACCCCATTGACAATGTTCTACACTTTGATACCTTTCCAATGGTGCAAACCGTGCATCAATAAGAGCTTATATGCAAAATTTGCGCCTCCCACAAGATGACCTATTGTGTTGACCACCATGGTATGAGAGGATGCCACATGATCCCTCATTAATCATGCATATGGGGCTATCCACATATGTAATTTCAAGAATATTCTAGAAGGTTCAAAACCCTATCACAATTAATGGTTGAGGAAGTTAAAAACCTACCCCTAGATGGCTATTGGGCTATGTTAAATATCGGGCCACTAGGAGGAGAAGAGGTTCCATTCTATGTTATTTTATTTTGTTCCATAGCAGAGAAAAACAAATGGGAGTGGGAAATTAGAGAGAATAATAGATGGGGTTAATGTTCTGTAGTAACCTAATAGACCATAGGTCTTATGTATCTCCATAGAGAATGCCTTCACCTTTCTACTTGCATTATTTCCATACCTAAGATAAGATACCAGAGTAACCTCACCTTCTAGTTGGGTTTTCTCCTGTAAGGGTTTCCCCAAAAAAATATTTGTGTTATCTTGTGGATAGTGTGTGATTGTACTTTATTTTTCTCTATTTTCCACATTTTATCTATTTCATGCATAAGCAAAAAATCAATAACTAAATATTATGGAGTCTAAAGGAATTTTAATTTCATACTGTAGATTTCAGTTTTATTTATTAGATTTGTTGTGACGAACTATTCCAATGGAATATCCATGGCACTTTATAGATCAAAGTAGTCTTGGAAGGAGGTGTGCACTATACTTATTTATACGAGGTAGTATCATTAATAGTGTCTTAAACCTTTCTTTTCTAAAGCATCGACCATACATGATTAATTACGTATTAATATAAATTATTATTTTGAGACATTGACATAAGTTTTTGGTGTATTTAGTGTGGGTGAAAATTGATCTCTAGATTTTTTATTAAACATTGGTCTTTTTCTTAGTAAAGAATTTTATGATTATATTCAAACCATGTATTTTAAAGCAATAATTTACCATATGTATTTATATTTTTCACAATAATATCCAATAGTCTTATTTGTTCTAGAGAACACAAATAAGCAATTAGACCCGAATGCAAGTCTCGAATAGTTTCGATAAAAAAATAACCTTGTATTAAAACATATTCATTGAACCTTTTTTATTATGTAAATAATGGCTCGCCATTTAAACACAATGTAAGCATGATACACCCCTTAATATTACAAACATTGCAATTGTACAAGGATTAGTATAGGCCAACGAAATTAATTCTCCAATCCCATTGGTTAACCATTAGATAGGTTATTGGAACATGAATACAAACACTTCAACGAGAACTTTAAATACACATGGTCTTGCAAAGGGGGACTAGATCTCAATTTTTCATATTCCATTTTCAATTTTTCAATTAAACATTCTATCTAATGATATCCACAAGTAGCTATTTCAAAATGATGAACCTAGAAACTTCCACAAATATTTGGTTTGATGAGATAGTTAGATAGATATGTATATGACATCAAAATAAACCCTCAATCACAGATATGACCCTCTATGTTTTTTAATAATAATAAAATCAAAGGATATTTTTCTTGGGATTTTTGGTAACATTGAAATCAAGGGATTTTCTACTTGAGTTTTCTAAGTAATATTGCAATGAAGAAGGCATGATAACATCCATGATCCACAAACTCACAAATTTCATAGGGACAATCACAAAAAACCATTTTATATCAAGACTTAACAACATCCACACCCATGATTGTCCCTTATTGTTGGCACAAAGGGAAAACCCTAGGTTCATACAAATAAATAACCAACAAAACCCTCAGACACCGACCCTTTCGGCATAAACTGCAAGCAAGTGAAGTCTCACCTAAGTCATCTAGAAAGGCTGCAGGAACCAAGTTTCTGTTGTGATGAGGGGCAGTGAGGAATTCAACATCTCCATATTATGCACTATTCATTCTTTTACTATGTGTGTGGTTTCCATTACTTAACAATTACTTATCATGAAACATATCCCATGTGAGACAATAGTTTACTTAACATTTATTCATTCATTATTAGCTTCAATGTGTGACATTATAACATCATACATTAGTGACATATTCAAAATACGAATCCTTCAACAACATCAATAACATGTTAAACATTCAACAGATCTATATTATTCATCTATCACATTCATCATAATAGAACACACATAGAATCACATCAAAACACAAGTTTTAATGTGGTTCACCCCAATCTGGACTACGTCCATGATGATTGCATTCTTATTTATTCATTTATAATCTTCATTACAATTGCGCACTGCACTCACCAAAAAAATGCAACAATAAACATTACCCAAACCTACCTAGTCGTTCTATTGTAGTGTGAGCCTACCCCGTAAAACCTTAGTCATACATCCGCACACTTAACCAAAAACTCAGGCTGAACTCTTCAACACTCGATAATAATGAAAATAACCACTAAAAGATCAACTTATGTCTATCCCTCCCTTTACACATTTATACATAAAATATAGGGTTAAGCCTGTTACTACATAGTTACAAAGTGGAAAAGATGTCTCAAAAATCCCAACAGTTTAAAATCGGTTTCCACCTTTTATGCATCGCTTCATCGCTTTTCCTTCTGTCGCGTGCTTTGACCCTGTTGGACCAAATATTGAAATTTTGGCTTTCGGTATCTTAGGAGGAAAAAATTTATAGTGGTTAGCTATCGAAAGTACAGGCTTTCGGTAGCTTAAATCTCAGGTTTCATATGCCCTTAGCTGTCGAAAGTGTATTGACCGAGAATAAGAATTCAAGCATCATGCATCAAGCCACATGGAGGAAGAGCTCACGAGGAGGCACGAAAAAAATGCAATAAACGGAAATAAAATCACTAAAATAAGGTTTTACAAAATGCCACATCACCATTTCAGGTTTTCGACAGTCCAGGGTTTGGCCGTGGTAAAGATTTTAACCACTGTTGTGTTTCCCGAAACTAGAAATCCCGAAATTGGGGTTTTAGGACTTTTGGTGGCTTACGGCACTCCTAAATCACACTGTTATCCACCGAAAGAAAGGACTTTCGGCAGTTATGATACCCCTGTTTTAAGCCTGTTAGCCACCGAAATCACAGATTTTTTCCAGTGACTAAATTGCCTTAGAAAAAATAAGTTTTCTCAGCCGTGGAGAGGTCTTTTTGTGCGCTCAAATGGTCTATTGAAATCTAAATATCCTAATCTTTCCATTGGTGCATTCATATTTTCAATTGGATCTTGGGATGGAAGTCAAAATTCCCCCGCAAGATGAGGTTCGTTTTAAAAAATGTGGTGTTTTTTACTGTGTTGAGTCATCATTTTGAAATGATGATTCTGAGCGAATCGAATATCATTTTGAGAAAAATTCAAAGGATTTTGTGCCTAACACATAATAGATCAATAACCTCCCTCAGTTTTCCTACAGGTGTCACATATTGGAAGAATTGAATCCATCTCCGAGCCTTAATTTTTGGATCTCAGAATTTCCCTGTTTGACACATGTTTTTGAAAGGCAGATCTGGGGAAAATGGAAATGGATCTCAAGGAACTGAGAGAGGTTTTTGCTCAAAAAATATAGATGAACAAAAATGTCTTTAATTTTATACACAGCTATCACTATTTGGGAGATACAAAACTATAACTGCAGCCCTAGTTTTTCAGCAGTTTGGCCCATTTTCTATGGCAGAAAGTTTCTGAAATTGATGGTAACTGTTGTTATCTTTTGGGAGGATTTCAACCTCACTACCTACATGAGATACCTGTTCATTTATAAAGGGGATTCTTTTGTAATTGGAATCATTTTTTAGTTATTCGACAAAAGAATTATATTATTGTATCTTCTTGAAGAAGAGAAGGGGGGAAAGACACACAGGAGTAGTAGTCCTGGGCTGTAGCTTTCATTTTCAATTTAATAAAAGATTGTAGAAGCATGTTTTATCCATATTAGAGATTCTTGTGATGTTTCTTCCAGATTTTGTCCATTTTCTTAGTTTCAATATCACTTCATCTATCTTTTCTTCTCGATTTGCAACTATTTTGTAATAGAATTCATCCTCTGTTAGATGCTCTATTGCAGACTGGTTACAGATTGTTTCTTGCAGAGATCAAGGTTCATAATTCATCCTCTGCTAGATGCTCTGTCCCAACCATCTTTTTCCTCTTATTTATGCTTGGAATTCACTCATCGCTAAGTGCTCCTTGTGTATTGATACGTTTTCTCTTTATTCTACTACCATACTTTTATAAATCCTTCTCTTTGTAATCATCTTCTACCTCGCCTCTATTCCATGGATTTAAATTGCAGAAACACTCTTATTATTTACTTGATTATTTGACTCCATGCCCAATGGACTACCTCCCGGTCCAACCCACCAAACCTAAAAACCTCAAAATTGTTTGTTACCCACAGATCTGCCCGTTGTTAAGCTTATTAGATATCCTATCGTGACATATATTTGAGAGATCCCTCTCAGGTTGGAAGGGGAAACTTCTAATCAAAAGTGGTTCGTGGTTATCTCGGAATTTACTTGCACACAACCCAAATCAAGTTCTGAGTGACAACTTATTTTTTCATTTTAAATGTGTTAAGGCTTGGCTCAATTACAGCCTAGAGTCAACTCTTGCGACAACATTTTCTGGCGTTGTTGTCGGGGACGGAGGACGAAGTTATCTTCCCTAGGATACGACAAAGTTTAGATCTATTCCTTGATGGTGAATAAGGGATAGGCATTCAATTGGATGTGATCATTCACCTGGCGACTCCTTGGCTCAAAGACTCTACAAGATTCACTAGCAACTCCACTGGTCTCAAAATGTCGAATTCGTTCGGTGCTCGGATTGCTGCAAGGTTTTCTCTTCTAGAATTTACAAATGTTTATGGTTTTCCAAACACTGTTCCAGACATTAAAATTTGGGAAGATGTCCTTCCTAAATTTGGAGGATATGTGGACAACAATCCTGCTCAACACTTATTTGAATTCCACAAGCTCATGGATGAATTAAATGTACATCATGGAGATGTCCTCATGAAATTGTTTATGTTTTCATTAGAAAGAATTGCTAGACTCTGGTATAAATCTTTACCCGATTCCAGTNGTACATCATGAAGATGTCCTCATGAAATTGTTTATGTTTTCATTAGAAAAAGATGCTAGACTATGGTATAAATCTTTACCCCATTCCAGTGTTCCTTCATTGAAATATTTTCACATACTTTTTCATCAACATTGTAAAAGAATCTACTCAGCTGAAATCCTTTTTGAAGATTGTTGTAATATAGGATTCATAAGACAAAAAAATCAAACAAATCCTCTTGAAGAGGAGGAAGAAATATCAGAAATTTCTCAAGTTGAAGAAGATATCCAACATCACGATCAACCTGCAGAAGAAGAGATAGACCTGCTCCTGAATAGCTATGTTACAGCCCCTACTCACGTAGATTTGCAACTTTCACATAGTCCCGGATATGAGTGTAAAACTTCTTCCATTTCTGAAGATGTAAATCTGTTTTTAAATGATGACAGTCATGTATTTGATGGAACTTTACAGGAAGTTGGTGAACCTATTTATGATGATTTCCTGCCAGGAGATCAGATTTTCGACTATGTTTTGTTTCATGAAAAATATATGGTTTCCATGTTTAATGATCCCGAAAAAAGTTTGTTGTTCGAGAATGCTTTAGACTGTGATTTGCAGGTGTGTGATTCGTAAATAAACAGTATGCCAGAGATAGTGACAGAGAAACTGTAACATACCCACTATCATAAATCAAAATTTTTGGGTTAATTTCTCACAAATGAGAAATCTCCAGAAACTTGCATTAGCAAAATGCCAATCCTCGGTTCAATATCGGGATTCAGGGTTTCGAAGGTTACGGTGTCGAGAGTCCCTGTCCTCTTGAATCCCCGATCACTGATGGGACAAATTTTCGATGCGCCCCTTTTCACCAGCCCCTTCTAGCGTACATGCTTCTGTCGGGGTTTCTTCTATCGGGGTTTTGACACCCACGATGTTTTGGCAACTTGAATCACCGATCTCCGATCTCCGAATCGCTCCTTTGTTGCCTCATCCCCAGTTGGCTAAGCCTTTGGCCCACACAACCAGCTCCTATATGACCATAGCAACAACTTCTCATCGGGGTCTCGTTGTTTGCGGTGCCGAGGTGCACATGTACCCGGAACTTTCAATCCTCCAATCCCCGATGTGCTTCAACCCTCCAAGCTAAGCCCTGGCCAATGTGACCACTGATCCTGGGACCGTAGTCCTACCTCTCGTCGGGGCTATGGGGTTTCCAATGTCGTAAAACACTTACTTGTAGGTTCCCCGATCTCTCGAACACCGATTCTCTGTCAAGCTGACAGCTGGCTCCCACTACGGCTCTTCCCCCAGCTCCGCTATTCGGACAGTTGTCCCCCAATGATCGGGGTTTTGTGGATCGCGATTCCAATATGTGGGAGTTTCTTACCTCCAGAAACTTCGATGCCCAAAACTCCAACTCTTCGGGATCTATTGACACGTGCTCCACCCAATGGACAATTCTGATCTTGTCAGTAAATCGCGGATCGTGATTCCGTATGACAAGATTTCTTTGTGCTTGGAAACTCCGATTCTCCGATCCCTGACTCCTCGGGATCTCCTGACACGCGTCCCAAATAATGGGTGGTTCTGATCTCGTCAGATTATCGTGCTTCGCGACTTCGCAACTTCTGTCGCCAAGATCAAGGGCTTCAACCTACGAAACCCCGATACACGATCCTACGTGTAGATCCGATGGTTCTCCTATGACCCAAATCCAACGGCTACCCTTCTTTCTCGCTCCTCACGTCTCGCGGATTGGAGAACCAAATGCTTGGACCCTTACCCTGCGAACCTCTGAGTTCACGAGATCCCTGGATCTCTGCCACCTGTCCTCCTTGGATGGACGGCTCTGATCCTCTCGTGGCTTTGCCATTCGCAACTTGGAGCATCCAACTTTTGGACTCCTACCCTACGAACCTTTGAGCTCACGAGATCCCTAGATCTTTGCCACCTATCCTCCTCGGATGGACGGCTCTGATCATTTTTGCCCCTATTCATGAGGCTTAACCCTCGTCTATCTCCCTATAGATATAACGACTGTCGAGTTTCCTAGCTAAGATATGACGGTTCAAATCGGTCCCAATGTCGCGCCCTTTCCTACTACTCTTTGGACNTCTCATGGAGCCTGGGAGTTTACGATTTGGATCTCTTCACTATTCATGAAGATAGAGGAAAAAGGGTTAAGGCGATTAACGCCCTCGTTCATTCCTACAATTTAACAAGCATGAATGACCGCAGGTTCCCTGACAGGATCTCATCCGTTGATCAATACTTATCCTTACGCTGCTACTTCGGGGTTTTTTTTTAGAGGGTCATTCCTCTTCATACGGGGTTGCTAAGACTCGCACATTCAAATCCCTTTTCCAGGTTCTTGGTAAGCCTTTCTGAGAAGGAAATCTCTGTGAAGAGATCTGTACAGGGCATCCCTGAAGACGGATAAGGGAAAGCAACTTCCCAAGAATGGGCTGGGAACCTAACTTAGCTCAGTCTAGGCATAAATAAAATTGCTTTATCCCCACACATCATGCGTGGTTTCCTCTGTTATGAGCATATATC
>SNQJ01S0266643.1:0-11920 GCA_010110895.2 Picea sitchensis | reverse complement strand
TGCTCTATTACAATAATTCTCAATACAAGAGTTCTCATGCCCTCAACTCCTATTTATACTAAATATATATACCAAAAGAAAAATCTAGAGGAATATCTTTTAGAAGAGGAAGATTTTATTAGGTCTTCTTACATTTGACATATTCTTCCTTATTACTAGACCTTGTTAATATTGACCTTTATTACATGGAAAATATATTATTCTACCTATGTTTGGGGTTAGGGAGGTTAGATCCATAAAAATATAGCACAGGGAAAACCCTTTTCTGTAGGAACCTTGAAAACCCTAACCCTTGGGATGGAAATATAACAAAAAAGGAACATACAAGATCTATTTTCGTGCAACCTTGCCTCCTGCATTCTGGTTGTGAAATTACTACACAATTGTTCATGTTAAGAATTTGGGCATTTCAACATTGCAGTATTATTGATACCAGAGTATAACTACGAAGGAGTAAAAAAAAATGAGTCTGGGTCCTACATGCACCCTTATTTGAGATCTTTCTCATTTTATTCTCCTTTTTTCCTTGATCGTTGTGATACCTATCATTCTTCACATGTTTTCTACCTTGTGGACCCATACTCTTCCTGACACCCTTATTCCCAACTTATCCCATTGGCTTCCTCTTTTTTTACCGGATCATAGTGGTATATATATTACTTATATATATATATATATATATATATTTTATGCCTCCCACCCTCCAAGAAGAAAATAATCAAAAACTGAGGAGTGACCTTACTTCTTTTGAGGCCAAAGTGCATAATGACATTATTGTCATTCATGCCAAAATGGAACACATCCTAGAATAGCTCTGTAACCAAATTACTGAAGTCAATTCCAGTCTCCAACAATTCATGAACAAATTTTAGGGCCCTTCCTCATCTGACCGGCCTCTCTATACTNATAATGACATTATTGTCATTCATGCCAAAATGGAACACATCCTAGAATAGCTCTGTAACCAAATTACTGAAGTCAATTCCAGTCTCCAACAATTCATGAACAAATTTTAGGGCCCTTCCTCATCTGACCGGCCTCTCTATACTGAAGGTGTTGACTTCAATCGGCCTCTTGATCCTCATTCAAACACCCTACCTCGTGACTCCCATATTCACCAAGTCGAGGTGAACAAAATTGATGTCTCGGATCCAAAATCTTGGGTTACTCATATGGAACACCATTTCTCCCTCCATGGTATTATTGATGAGTTGATGAAGATTTGTTACAAAGTTTTTTATTTGGATCCAGAACTATGGAAATGGTGGAAATGGAATTGAAATGCATGCCAAGGGTATGTTGCTTAGACACAATTTTTTTTTGAGTTGTATTAATGCTTTGACACAAACAACCACCATTTAAAACATATGACCAAGTTGAAATAGTCTGGCACAGTGGAATATTTTATCGCTGCCTTTCAGAACTTGGATTTTTGAACTGATGGCATGACAGATGCCTTCTTTTGGGAATGCTTTATCAATGGCCTCAAGAATGAAATCCAATCCTAGGTCATCATGGCTCACCCCGAGACTTAGTTGGAAGCAACTAAATGTGTCAAGGAGGAACACTAGGTCATCTTGGGTCAGTGAAGAAAACCCACTTGTGTTCCTCGCCCAAAACCCACCATCCCTACTCCTCAGGACCCTCCTCACAAGATCCAAAAATTAACATGGACATAAATGGATGAACTCCAACTCAAGGGTATTTTCTAAAATTGTGATTATAAATAATTTCCCAGGCATAAGTGTAAAGAAGATAAAACTTTTATGGCCATTTCAGATGATGTTTATGATGAATAGGTTGAGGTTTCACCTGAAGTAGAGGTACTCGAAACAGATTATCCTACGCCTCCCCTTGATCCTCCTAAAGTTGAATGACTAATTTTACAGAATTCTCTCACTAGTTTTCCTGCTCCCTAAACCCTCAAGTTACATTAAGAACATGAAATTCATCATCCTAGTTGGTAGTGGTAGCACTCATAATTTCATTCATCACCACCTTGCTCAAGAATTCAATTTCTATATCAATGTTGCCAACAATTTTCAAGTCATGATTTCCAATGGTGGTTCCATGAAATGTGGGGGGAATTATGAAAATGTGCGCCTACAAATTGGTTAGTATAACCTGAAATCTCACATTTTTTCTATTGACATGGGTGGTTCTGACATTATGCTTGGTGTTGAATGGTTATGCACTCTTGGCCCCATCACGATGTATTTTAATAAATTAACCATGCAATTCCAGCAAGAAGGATAACAATATAAATTCCAAGGCATTACAACAGGGTCTTCAAAGATTAGCAGTTCCCACCACATGGAAAATCTACTAAAAAAAAGTCATTCTTGCATCATTTCCCAAATCCATTCCATTCAAGCAGTTGAGACAACCTTGATACACCCCAACCTTCAAGCGATCCTTTCTCTTCATCCCGTTGTTTTCCAAACTCCCTAGGGCCTTCCCCCCTCCCATGGATACCATGACCATTCCATAATCTTGGGAAGTATTCCTCCCAATGTTCTCCCTTATCGTCATCCCTTTTCTCAAAAAAATTGAATTGATAAAATTATCCAAGAATTGTTAAAAGCATGTGTTATCCATCCCAGTACAATCTCCTATTCTTCCCCTATTTCCATGTCCTCAAGAAGGAAGGCACTTAGCACATGTGTCCCAATTTTCATGCCCTTAACAAATTTGTCATCAAAAACAAATTTCCCATTCTTATAAAATATGACCTTCTGGATGAATTCAGTGGGGCTCAATACTTTACCAAAATTGACCTATGTTTAGGCTACCACTAGATATGTATGAAAGAGGAAGACATCCCCAAGACTACATTTCACATTCATGATTTCCACTAGGAGTTCTTGGTCATTCCCTCTGGTCTATGTAATTCCCCCTCCACCTTTCAATGTCTCATGAATCATGTCTTTCATCCTTTCCTCCATCACTTTGTGTTAGTTTTCTTTGATGATATTCTCATATATAGAAAAACATGGCTATCCCATATCACCCATGTATATCGAGTTCTCCATCTCCTCTCCAAACACCAACGTTTCCTCAAACCATCTAAATTTTCTCTTGGAATCTCTGGAGTTGAGTACTTGGGTCATATTGTTGGAAAGGATGGTGTAAGGGTGGATCCTAAGAAAATTAAAGCTATGTAGAATTGGAATCACCCTAAAACTTTTAAAATTATGCGTGGTTTCCCTCATTTAATAGGGTGTTATTGAAATTGTTTTTTAGAATTATGGAAACATTGTGGCTCCTCTCACAAATCTCCTTAAAAATAATGATTCCAATTGGACTCCAAAAAATGACCAGTCCTTGCAAGCCTTGAAAGATGTTATATGCACTACTCCTATACTAGCCTTACCTAACTTCACCAAGACCTTTGTTTTGGAATGTGGTGCATCCAGGAGAGGAATCAAGGAAGTCCTCATACAATATGGGTGACCTTTGGCTTTTACCAACAAACAATTTTCAAACTGATATTTGGGCCAATCGATTTATGAAAAGGAAATGTTGGTTATTTTGCATGCATTGGATCTCTGGCTCCCTTATTTATTGGGAAAATATTTCCAAATTAAAATTGATCATCAAAGCCTCAAGTACTTCTTGGAACAATAAATTTCATCCCTGGAGAAACAAAAATGGGTGACCAACGTATTTGGATGTGATTATGATATTTTTCACAAGAAGGGAAAATAAAATGTGGTGGTTGATGCTATGAAATATGAAGACGAGGGGTCCCTCTTTTCCCTCTCATTCATTGTAGCATACTTTCTTCAAGGTGTTTGACATGAATGGTTTCAAGACCCCAAATTTCCATCCTAATACAAAAAACTTCAACAAGATCCACAAGCTACTCCAAAGTACTCTTGGCACAATGAAGAGTTTCATTATAAAGGTCGCTTGTATTTAAGAAAAAAATTGTCCCTTAAACCCAAGGTGCTCTATGAGTTTCACGCTTCACCTACATCGGTCTATTTATGTTTTACCAAAACTTATGATTGGGTAATGATATTTCTTTTGGGATGGTATGAAACATGACATCCACACCTTTGTGGCTGAATTTGATACATGCCAACGCAATAAGGGAAAGACTGTCAAACTCTTGGTACACTCCAACAAGTTTCACTTCCACCTACTATTTTGATGGATATTTCCATGGATTTCATTGTTGGATAACAAAAATCATGGAATACTTCATTTATCATGGTGGTAGTGGATCATATTTCCAAATATGCTCATTTTTGTGCTCTTCAACACCTATTCACAACATCCACAATGGCTCAAATTTTTACAGATAATATCTTCAAACTCGATGGAATGCCTCATTCTATTGTTTCTGACAATAATTCCACTTTAACCATCTATTTCTGGAAAGAACTATTCAGGATCCAAGGAACTCAATTGCATATCAACACAATTGATCATCCCTAGATTGATGACCAAACAAAAGTGGTCAACAAGTGTTTGGAAACATATTTGAGGTGTTTTGCATTTGACAGACAACATCAGTGGGTCCAATGGTTACCCCTATTTGAATGGTGGTACAACAATTCTTGTCATACTACCACTCACATGACTCCTTTTGAAGCAGTCTATGGACAAAAGCCACCATCGGTTCTCCCATACATGTTGGGTGTCTCCAAGGTTCAAGATGTTGATCACAATATTACTGTCTGCATGAACAATCCCCGTACTCTCAAATACAATTTGGTAATGGATCAAAATCACATGAAGCAACAGGATAATCAGGTTCGTTATGAATGTCAATTTACTGAAGGGGATCAAGTATTTCTCTGCCTCCAACCATACAAGCATACTTCACTCAAATCCCAACAATGTCAGAAACTTGCACCAAACTTTTATGGTCCTTATACTATTATCAAATGCATGGGGCTAGTAACCTATTAGTTACATTTTCCCAGTCACTCCAAGCTACATCCTTTTTTTCATGTCACATGCCTGAAGAAAGTGATTGGAACCAAATGCAATACCTAGACCATCATGTGAGAGTTGGATCAAGAAGGTTCCATTTGGTTGCAACCACAAGTTGTATTGAACTAGAGAGGGTGTTGTCTTTGGTAGTGCACCATCAATGAAGTTTTGGTTCAATATGAGGATACTCCACTAGAATATACCACCTGGGAACTTTCTACCATTCAATAGCAGTTTCCTCATCTTAAGCCTTGAGGACATGACTCTTTCTCATGGGGGCGGGGGGGGATGTTAGGGACCTAACCCCTCACATAGATAAAATAATATATTTTCCATTTAACAAAGGTTGAAATTAGTTAATAAGGCCTAAATATATTTTCCATGTAAGAAAGGTCGAAATTATTTAGTAAGGCCTATTTAATAAATGTGAACAATTCAATGTAAGAAGACCTAATAGAATCTTGTGCTTCTAGAAATATCTTCCTCTAGAATGTTCTTTAGAATATATAATTAGTATAAATACGAGTAGGAGACATGAGAAATACTGTCTTGAGAATTATTTTAATAGAGCTTTGATCTACTAGAGGTTCCCCCCTCGAAGAGGCAAGTGAGCATTGTTTTCTTTGAATAAAGGATTATTCCTGGTGTTTCTCTTCTCATATTTTGTTGTTCCATGGATATATGTTGAATATTCATGTTTATGAATATTATACTACATCTGATACCTTACAACTACATTCATGATAGATCTTGAGTCTCTATGTGTTGCACAATACACTATATTTTAGATCTGGGTGTTGTGAGGAGAGATCTGTGAGAATCTCTACTGTAAGAATGGTTTGCACCACTGCTATTAACAAAATAATATGATTAGGGGCCTAAAAATTTATTTATGAGGATATATTTCATGTGATGAATGGATCTGTAATGTTGTTTCATATTATATTATTCTTTTCCTTTTTTGAATGTTATCTGAATGGTATCACAAATCAACTTAATATATAACTTATGGATCTGAGTAGTATAGAAGTAGATCTCATGTTGCATTCTCTATAACTCCTTTCATATTTCAAGTATAGGATATGATTTGGGTGAGACATCCTTCCCTTGTGGAAGGTTGAATGTGCCAACATATCTAGACAACAGTGGTGAGTTTTTATTGGAAACTACTAAGAATCCTAGTCTCGATCTGGAGATAAAAAATTGTTTTGTTGCCATGATAGAGATTTAGAAGGAGTTTTTAGAGGATGCCTCATTGGATATATAAGTATGATATTGAAAATTGGTGGGAAAGGAAGTGTGATGAATTCATAGTATAGGAGGCTGAGCTGTGGCACAAGAGTTATAGAGTCGCAAAATATTATTTTTTCTATTCAGAGCCTGTTAGTGACTAGTTTGAGATTTTTTGGATCAAGTTCCCTAAAGAGTTATTTCAGTGGTTAGATCGGTTGCAGGAAGCCCTGTAATACAAATATTGGGTCAAAAAGAGATACAACTGCACTACTGAAGGTCTAGTTGTTCTTCACTATTTGTATCATTAGATCTCATGAGTTGTAGACTTTTGGGTGCAAATTTTCTTGGAAGGTTACATTATTCAGTTCACGACAGAGAATCATCAATCCTTTTCAAAGGCTGAAGCAATATTCAAAGAAGGAGCTAGAGGAATAATGATGTGGGAAATATCTCTCTTGATCAAGGTCCTCTTGGTAGAAGAATGAATGTTTCTTTTTCTTGCAGGTAACATGGAATCTTAAACCCCTCTGCTCGAGGGAAGGGTGTGTTGGCTGTGGAACCTGACTATATCCTTGATTTATATGAAAGTATGCCTAGCCCCCTTCTTTTTGGGGTTCAAGGGATAGTCCTGAAATGAAGGGGGTATAGGGGGAACCTACCCCCCTGGTTGGGGGGCATGGGGGCCAGTAGGCCCCCATCTGTGGATTCGAGGGTGGAGCCCCCGAGTGAAAAGTTTTTTGGGAAAATTTCCTTGTAAATTATTGTAATTTCATAGTCAATATGGACCATTCATTATAGGTCACAGATTTGATGGTAGAAGTTATGTTAGGGTTTTTTTTCCCTAGAAGGAAACCCTCTTTTATGAGGGAAATGTATTGCGATTGTGTATGAGTGTGATTATTGTATTCTAAGAGAGGAGACTGCAAGAGAAATAAGAGGAAGTTACAACGGGTGTGTTTTACATTGTATCCCTTCATTTTGCTGGATAAAAAAAAGGAAAGACCTAGAAATTTCTCTAGTGGACATAGCCCACACTGGGTGAACCATGTATATCTGTGTCTCTATTGTATTGTGTATCTTTTGTGTTTTATTTCTGCATTTGTCGTATTTTATTTCTCTGCGATCCTGTTTTTCTAACAAGGTGATTTATGGTAGGATTCATGAATTTAGTAGTGGAAGAGTCTCCTTGAGGCGTGGGGAGTCGTCAAGAGAAAAGTGCACAAGATGAATGATCTCTGAGGAGGCTTACATTGGTGAGAAGAGGTGGTGGAAACATATTATAACAATGATGAAGAGAATTGATCCATTGTGAGAAGAGGTTGGCCTTGATGGAAATCATAGAAAGGATCTAGAAGAGTTGTGGAAGTTGAAGAGATGAGGAAGAATGGATAGTCAATGGTTGAAAGATAGAAGTGGTAGAAGAATTGAAGATCCCCATATAAGTTGATAGGAGGGAGAGTGTTTGAGAGAGACAAATGATGTTGATAGGAGTAGAAAATGTTTTTGATGAAGACGTGTTATCCCAAACTTCAGATAGAGTTGCAAAAGAAACTAAACCCAGTACTCTGAAAGACACAAGCATACATCAAGAGGATAATATAGCACTACACGAGAATGAGACCCCCCATATTAAAGAGATCCGTTTAGTAGGAAAAAGATCTATCCCGTATCCACTTATTCCCCAACACCATCAATAAAACTAGTATTTCTTATTTTTCAAAATCCTTCAAGTAGTTCTAGTTTTGCAAATTGATCAATAGTAGTAGCAGAAGTGTCGAAAGTTCTACAGTAATATCGCAACTAGGACCTTGTGCGTTTATTTTAGTAAGACCTATAAGTTTGGTTATGGTAACACAAACTACAAGATCCCTTACCCGATACCTTGATTTTTTGGGAAAGGGAGAAGAGGATGTTGAGAAACATTGGTTTATTTGTGAAGCCATCTAGAGGTCTTGAGGGACTCAAAAAAAAAAAAAGTTGGTTGAGTTTTAGACCACTTTGAGAGGTTGAGCTCTCAAATGGTACATAAATATCATTGAGCTAGGGATTCAAGGACAATATTTTACTCTGGTTAAGGTAATACAAAGGTTTATTACATAATTTTGGTTTCCACGGTCCGAACAATGAAGTCTCTTTGAGTTGCAGGAGATCAAACAAAGAGATGGGGATTCTGCATGGGAGTACAGTAAAAAATTTAAAGATTCAATAGGGATGTTGGAAAACCCTATTCATGAAGACCATCAAAGGGAGTGGTTTATTCAAGGGTTTCTACCTTTGAATCATATCCCCTTAACCCAACAAAGGATAAACTCTCTAGGAGAAGCATTGGAATAAGCCATCAAGATTGAGGCTATGAAAGGCTATCGAGGAAGCATGAGGGTTATGATACCACTTGAAGATGCAAATATTTCACAACTTCATGGTAATATCTCTGAATTAACTGAGAATATCCAAGATTTGACACTTCCAAAGGAAAGTCAACCCAAAGTATGGTGTACAAGATATTTTACTGAAGGTCATATGACGAATGAATGTCCAAGATTGAGGGGTGAATGACCTTCGAGTAGTCCAATGGTGCCTCCAATAGTAGGAACAACTGGAGGAGTTGCACAAGTTTCTACTACAACACTGTTCATGGAATTGTTCAATATAACACCTTTTTTTATAATCAAGCGGGTAAGAGAAAGGAGTATTGTGGTCTTTGTTGAAGTCATGGGTACTCTCCATGACATTTCGCGATTATGAAAAAGTATACACCTACGCCGAATACAATGTATTATGAGTTTCGTGGTTCACTAGCTCATAATACCAATCGATGTCATGCTCTGGATGCACTTGCAGATAGGTTGGATTAATCTATGTTCAGAGTGAATGAAGGATCTCAAGGGTTGGGAGGAGGTCGTTGAGATGGAGGGGGATATAAAGGAGAATGGACTAGAAGAAGATGACCAATTTGAATTGTGATGAATAGGGGCATCATGTGAGATATTTTCCACTTCCAAGAAGACCTCGATCTCAACACTAAATGAACAACACTCATGATACTGAAGACTGCCTCGATTTGATGTCTAAATGAGAAGATCGAGCTAGAGAAAGAGGAGAAAATTTGATAAATTATGAGTCTAGGGATGTAGCTGAAGGAAGGGGGGCTAACAATAATATCATTACCAGAAGAGGAGAAAAGACTGGTATTGATGCATAAATTCCACATCAAATAAAAATTTAGAAGGTTGTGCCAAAAAACATTTAGTATAATCATATACGACAAAAGGAGTTCTTCAAGGATGTAGTAGAAATGTTCAGGTAGATGCCTAGTTCCTCAACACCTAAAGTTGCAGAAACTATTTTCAAGTTGAATCCCCATCAACCAAGGATCACCAGAGAATCATCTACTCATATAAAATGTTTCAGTAAGTCACAAAAAGTTGTCAATATTTGGTTTCAACCATTTTCTGAAATTTTAGACAATGGGAATTTCACTAATAAGTTGTGGAGCACTTTCAAATTGGCCTTGGGAGCTGAAGGAAATACAGAGAAATTTATTGCTACTAACCTCCCTAAGAGAAGTGAAATTATAGTCCAAAGAAGAAGGAGGTGGACAGGAAGTGAATTCAAATTGAATGTCGAGATATATGATTATGATATTAAGGATGTTATACTAGATATAAGCTATTATGTTAATATTTTTCCAGATAAACGTGGGAGGAAATGGGAAAACCCAAGCTACTTTATTCCCCTATTCAATTGTGGATGGAAAATTAGTACTGCATCTTTCCAGTTGGGAGGCTACAAAATGTTGAAGTGGATTTAGCTGGTGTCAAAACAATATATGACTTTGAATTTATTGAAATCATGAGAGAAAAAGATATGTATCCAACTTTGTTAGGTATTTACTAGGCCTATGAGAACTATGTTGTTATTGATATTAAAAAGGAGACCATAACCTTTGAGTCTGATGGAATGAAAGTCACACAACCATTAGATCCCTACCAAGGCCCATGACTACAAATGATAACATGGAATAGGATGTCAATCATTTTTATACAATGACTTCAGAGAAATGAGATGATTATATTAACCCTACTGCATATGGATCAATGAGATGGAGGAGTGTTCAATCTGGGGATGCATATTCTGAAGCCGTGTTTTATAATAGGAAGTAAGGAAGGTATGAAAATTTCCCCAGGAATTACGCTATTGTTTGTTCAGTCAGATGGATTAGGACAAAGCTTAGGGAATGTCCAAATTATGATGGGACTTCATATTTACACAATTTCCTTGTGGATATGGAGTATATAGTTGTGGAAGAGCAATAGATTCCATCTCCAGGTATAACCTTGAAATCTACTCTTGCTAGGTTGTGGGATAGTCACAAGGAATCTGCTTATTTTTTGGATGAGGTTAATATTCTATACGGTATTGTTTCCTTCCTCCATCACAAGGAATTCAATCAAGTGGATATCAGAAGAGGAAAATTATGATGTTAACTCTACAGACATATGATGGTCTATCTGATATAGATGAGCACATTGAGCATTGTCTTAAAGTATGGAGAATTGTGCAATTTCCCTCTCAATTCTGGGTACACTAGTTCTTTTATTCTCTATGAATGGTTCCAAAATATTAGTATGTTCGTGGAGAAACCAGATGAAAACTTGCATGTTGGAAGATATTCTAGGGTCAATTTTTCCATGATTTCTCATTTTTTGGTAAGTCTTCTGAAATTACTATAGTACTGCAACAAATAAAGAAAATGGTATTCACTAATGAATTCAAGCAGCAATACTCACCTATAATATGTCATGAGAATTAATATCTTCTTCAATATAGTTTGTATCCAACCCCCTCTAGAATACCTATGTCTTGTAGCAAGGTTAACAAGGATCCTGAAGGTCCTGATAACTTGGAAGAGATTAGACATTTGACCTTTAAGGAGTCTACAGGAACAAGAAAAGTAAGGGATACTCTATCAAGTGATACCAGTAGCTCATATGCTCAACCTATGAAATTGTAGAAAATAAATATTAGAAGTGAAGAGAATCCCAAGTTTTCTTATGTAGGAGATTATTGGGATGAACAGACCATGACAAAAATCTAGGATTTGTTGCAAGAATATGAAGATTTATTTCCAAAATTTTTCTTAGAATTAAATGGAATTAAAGGAGACCTGGGAGAAATGAAAATAGAAATGAAAATTGATGCTAGACCTGTCAAACATAGACCTTCCCAAATGAAACCTATAATCAAAGAAAAATTCAAGAAGGAGATTGGCATGATGCTTGAAGCTAGGTTAATATTTTATGTGGATGAGTTGGAATGGATTAGTCATATTTTCATACAGAGAAATAAGGATACATATGAAATAAGAGTATGCTTGGAGTATATATTTCTGAAGGAGCACATAGGCTTACTACGGTTAATGTTTGACCATTGCAGGAAGTTACAGATCTCACTAACTCTAAAGAAATGTATTTTTTGCATGCCTTTTGGGAATTTTTTGGGACATATTATATGAAGGGAAGGATTTTTCGTTGATATTGAAAAGGTTTATATTATTCTTAATATTCTTTCTCCCACTACTTCTAAGAAACCATGGTCCACTCAGGTTCATACTGGGTATTATCGTCGGTTTATCAAAAATTACACAAGCATAATTGTCCCACTGGAGAAGTTGTTGAATAAATCTGAAGACTTCAATTGGAACCCCGGGTGTGATCAATATTTCAACATTCTCAAAGAAAAG
>SNQJ01S0266642.1:0-10212 GCA_010110895.2 Picea sitchensis | reverse complement strand
ATAATATTGCATCGTTGCGCACAGACGGACTCAAACGAAAAGAGATGGGGTGCCAACTCCACGGGAAAAGGGAAAAGGGGGCGAGACGTAAGTCTTAGGCAATATTTTATAATATTTCCGGAAAAGTGTAATGTTGGATAATTATTTTATCCTAAGTTCTGGAGGGTAGGGAACAAGTCACCAAGTGGCTTAAGCTACTTTTGAAGGTGACAGATGTCGAGTTGAAGGCATGCAATATATATTGTTGGCCTTAGTGTATTTTGGGGTATTATTCGGGGATTATTCATGATTTTCACTCTACAGAAGGGGTTAGTCCGGTGGAAGAGGATGACTATTACCTTATCTGCACAGAGAAGCTTGTAAGGAGTTGTGGTGTTGTAATCAGAGTTTTACTGTCGAAGAGGAGGGTTGTGAGGCCCGTGAGCAGTCTCTCTGGGTGAGAGATTTGTTGTTGAAGAAGTGGGATATCAGGCCCATGAACATACTCTCCAGGTGAGAGTTTTGTTGAGCATTGTTCCCTGGTGCGCTGGGCATTAGTCGCAGGGCTCGAAGACTTCCTATCCAGCCTGTTGTTGGTAACTCTGGAAGGGAAGTGGGGTTGTTGAAGCACTGTTGAGCAAAAATGGGGCACACTTCCTTGGGTGTGACAGGTGCGTGGGGAATGAGGGACTATGGACTAGTTGCAGCAACGGGCACCTAGGACTGAGCAATTATGTTGAGAATCTGACTGTATCCTATCACTAGGAAACCTTTTTTCCCTAGTGGAGTTAAGCCCCAGCTCGGGGGTCACCTGTTGTTGAAAGCTTATGAGCAACATAGTCAATGGCTGGGAGAAACGTCTGGGTTCTGCGCGCAGTTGGTGACTTTCATAAAAGATAATTGTTCTTATATGCTTGTCTTGTTTACTGTGTGCTTGTTTATCCATGCTTGATATGGGTTAATTCTTATATGTTGTCGCATATAAGTATTTGTTGTTATTTTGTTTAATGTTGCTTGCACACATAACTGTGGTGTTGATAGTCATTATTGTAGTTGTGAAAGAGTATGACAGTTGTCAATAGTCTTGCCTGTTAATTTAACCTTATGATTTTGGTTATGAGTCTTCAAGAAGAGGTTTAGATAGCCGTGTCCGCAGAGAAAACTCAGTGTGCATCAGAGGCTCGAGTTACTTGTATGAATAGGAAAGCAGTCTATGCGCACAAGTAAGACAGATTGGTAATTACGCTAGAATTGGTGTGTGCACAGTAACGCTATGTGTTCGGGGTGCTTGTGCGCATTTGTTTATAGTTACTTTCGCTGCTTAAAGTTGTGTTAAAAGGAGTAAGTTAGTGTGGCGCATCTCAGTTTGAGGTTGAGTTCAGTTTAGAATCTGCACAGTGGACTTTTGGAGTAACATTGCTCAATAGTATGTTGGGGATGTTATAGTTTGGTTGACTCATAGCTACAAAAGTTGAGATTGTGTGACATGGCCCAGCATGGATGGTTGGGGACGTTACATTTTGGTATCAAAGCATGTTGTAAGTGTTGGTAACGGGAAACGTTACATGGTAGTAACAATACTCAGTTTGGAGACTGGTTACGTTACAGATTGGTATCAAAGCTATTGGTTCAACACTGGACTTGTATGGGCCAGAGGTCAATAAGAAGCATCAGAGCTCCAGTTTCAACACTGAGCCTACATGAGTTGAGTTCTACTTAAGGCGAAATTCGGACTGGTAAGTGGCCAAATTTGGTCAGTGTGGCCATGGTGCACATTAAGTAAGAATGCACAAATGTTCCGCTAAATTCAACATATTGCGAAGTGCGGCACTGGAACTGCACAGTAAGCAATGGTCCGTAGGTGTGTGCACTAAGGTTTGGGGTTGCGCAGAACAAAATTGTGATGCATGCGCATTATTGATACGTGGTGTGCATGTCAAATATTGACATTGCGCAGTGGCATGTGTTGAATATCAGTGTGCGCATGGGCTTCGGAAGAAGGGATTCTGACAAGATGGTGCAGAGTTTTCATGAAGTTGTCTCATGAATTTGAAGTTGTCTCATGAATTCACCTAACAAATCTTGTTGTCTGCACATTTTACAAAACTATCAGTGATTAGAGTAGGACAGAATCAGCACAAAAGGTCAAAAGCATGCAAAATGCGCAGAGGACTTACAGTCATGATGATGAATTCGGGGATTTGTACGTCGACTTGGGTGTTGATGGTACAAAAACCAAGGAGTGCATGAACTTGGTAGAAACCATAAAAGGACTGCAAGAAGATGTCCAAAGTTATAAGGTTGATAATGAAAGGCTTATGAGAGCCACGGAGCAACAAGATGACTTCAATGTCAAATTGATGCAGAGCTTGGAAAAAATAGAAAAGAAAATGGACAAGGAGATAGAGTGGAGTAGGTCAAGAAGTCGCAGGTCTCATGATGAGAGAAGAGGAGAAGCAAGGAGTGTTGATAGGCAGCATCACCACTCACCAAAGCATTCTTTTAGGAAAGCATGTTGTAGTTCGAGTCCATCTCATGTCAGAAAGCATAAGAGAAGAATTGGGGTGCACGAGCTACAGGGAGAAATGAATAAGATCAAGCCTCCTACCTTTGACGATGAGCACAAGAAGGATGAGGATGCGGAGACCTGGTTGTTGGGTATGAAGAAGTACTTCCAGCTGCATAACTATTTTGCGTAAGGCAGAAGGTAGAATTGTTATCTATCGGCTAAAAGGAAAGGCATCAATGTGGTGAGATCAGTTCATGCAAGTGAAACACATTGATGAAAAGAAGGTTATTTGGAGAGAGTTCAAGAGGTATTTCCAAAAGAAATACTTAACCAATAGGTACCTATGACAAGAAAATGAAGGAGTTCTTCGAACTCAAGCTTGGGAGTATGAAAGAAGATTCTTAGAGCTGTTGAAATATGTCGCATTCATCAAGGATGAGCAAGTTAAAATTAAAAGGTAGCTGAGTGGGTTTCCCTCATTTATCAGTGACAAGATACAGTATGATGACCCTAAGACATTGGAGGAAACCATAAGGCACGCTAAATATCTTTATGAGCAGTAAAGGGGAAGATCGACTTTCCAAAAGGCTTGGGAAGACAAGATGAAAAGTAAGATGGAACGGAGGAAGAAAGGGGCTAAGCCACCGTTTTTCAGAAATACTGCGCAAGAACATCCAACTCTCAAGGGGCCCAAAGTGTCAGAGACAGTGGGGCAAAAGCCATGGCAGCAATCTATTCAATGTTGGAGTTGTGGCAGAGATCATATGCGCAGAGATTGCCCTCAAAGAGGTGATAAAGCGAGGAATATGTGCAATGTACAACAAGATGTGAGAGTTGAGGACATGGACAAAAATGTGCCAAGGATTTACGCAACCATGGATAACAAGCATGTTAAGTTTCAGTCGCACATGATCGAGGTGGAAGGTAAGATTAATGACCAACCCATTGCTATTTTAATTGACTGAGGAGCTAGTAGTTATCGATATCCTAAGATGGTGGAAAGATTCCAATTGCCGAGAAGAAAGCTTGGAAAACCTTGTATGGTGCAGTTAGCTACAAAAGCAAAAAGGAAAATTAATGAAATGGTTAAGGTATGTCCAATGGAGATGAATGGACTGCGCACAAAGGCTTATTTGAATATCATACCTTTGGGTTTGTATGATTGCCTCATTGGTATGGATTGGTTGGACGAGCACCATGTTGTCCTGGATTGCTACAATAAGGCATTTACTTGTTTGGATGAGGAAGGAAACTTAAGAACAGTTCAAGGAATTCCAAAAGTTGTAGCTATTAGAGAAGTTTCAGTCTTGCAATTGAAGAAAAGCTACAGCAAAGGATGTCAAATATTTGCAGCGCACATGGAAGAGGCACCTAAGGATAAAGTGCCAAGTATTGAAGAGTGTGTAGTATTGAAAGAGTATGAGGATGTCTTTAAAGAGATATCGGGATTGCCACCAAAAATAGATAACGATTTCTCTATAAATCCTATGCTAGGAGCAACACCTATATCCAAAACTCCTTACAAGATGAGTATGCCAGAATTGAAGGAGTTGTAGATGCAACTTGAAGAAATTTTGAAGAAGGGGTATATACGCCCCAAGTGTGTCGCCTTGGGGTGCCCCAATTTTATTTTTGAAGAAGAAAGATGGTATGTTGAGACTTTGTATCGACTTCAGGCAGTTGAACAAAGTAACAATAAAGAACAAGTATCCTTTGCCAAGGATAGATGACCTCTTTGATCAGTTGTGGGGCGCGCAGATATTTTCAAAGATTGATCTCAAATCTAGATATCACCAAGTGAGAATTAAGGAAGAAGACATCATCAAGACTGCCTTCAGAACAAGGTATCGTCATTACGAGTTCATAGTGATGCCTTTTCGGTTGTCAAATGCACCAGTTGCCTTCATGTGTTTGATGAAGAGAGTTTTCAGAAGTTATTTAGATAAGTTTGTCATTGTATTTCTGAATGACATACTTATTTACTCAAAGTCTGAAGGAGAACACGAGCAACACTTGAGGATGGTACTGCAAGTATTANGGTGCTCATTTTATCAGCGACGGATTCATTATTTGGGTCATATTATTTCTAAGGAAGTAATAGTTGTGGATACGGAAAAGATAAAAGCCATTGAGGAATGGTCGGCACCAACAAATGTCGCAGAGGTAAGGTCCTTTATGGGACTTGCGAGTTATTACAGAAGGTTTATTGAAGGATTCTCACAGATTGCGCATCCAATTACATCTTTGCAAAAGAAAGGTGCACGATTTGAGTGGACTCTGGACTGTGCATGGAGTTTTCAGCACTTGAATAGTTTGATAACAAGTGCGCTAATTTTGAGAATTGTTGATCCTAATGCAGACTTCGTTGTGTGCACGAATGTACACAAGGAAGGGCTCGGTGGAGTCCTTAGTGAGAATGAACATGTGGTGTGCTACGAGTCAAGAAAGTTAAAAGAGCATGAAAGGCTCTATGCCACTCATGACTTGGAATTGGCAGCCATGTTGCATGCCATGAAGATGCAGCGGCATTATCTTTTGGGTAAAAGATTTGAGCTGAGAACAGACCATAGTGGTCTGAAATATCTCTTTGGACAGCCAAGACTAAATTCCAAGCAAAGCAGGTGGTTAGAGTTCCTTGGTGAGTATGACTTTGACATAAAGCATATCAAAGGAAAAGAGAATAAGAAGGTCGGCGCACTCAGTAGGAGGGTGCATGAGATGCATGCTACAGCCATTAGCATATACAAATCCGATTTGTGCAACAGAATTTTAGAAGTTGCCAAATTAGATCAGCGCTATGTGGACATAAAGGCGACTTTACAACAAGGTATGTCGCAACAGAAAATTGAAGATTATGAGTTGAAAGAGGATGGAATCCTCATGTATAGACGTAGAGTCTATGTGCCAAATAATCAGGAGTTGAAGGGTCTGATATTGTCATAGATGCATAAGGTTCCTTATGCGGGACATCCAGGTTACCAGAAGACAATTGTCGCAGTCAAAAAGAAATACTTTTGGCCAGGTATGAAAAAGGAAGTTGTTGAGTTTATTGCTAGATGTCTCGAATGTCAAAAGGTCAAAGCTGAGCACAGACATCCAACTGGTTTGCTACAACTTTTGCCTATTCCTGAGTGGAAGTGGGAAGTTGTGACCATGGACTTCATAACTACGTTGCCTAAGACTGCTAAGCAACATGATTCTATTATGGTGGCGGTGGACAAGCTTACTAAAGCTTCCCATTTTATTTCAATGAAGTCAGCACATAAGGCAGCCGACAATATTGAGATATACATGCGAGAAATTGCTAAGCTGCATGGTGTACCTAAGACAATTGTGTCTAACAGAGATTCCAAGTTCACCTCGAACTTTTGGAAAGGGTTATTCAAAGGATTTGGGACAAATCTGAATTTCAGCACAGCCTATCACCCCGAGTCAGATGGACAAACAGAGAGGGTAAATCGGGTGATTGAAGATATGATGAGGATGTATGTGATGGATAAGCCATCAAAATGGGAAAACTACCTTCATTTGGTAGAGTTTGCTTACAACAATGGGTATCAAGCATCTTTAAAGATAAGCCCATTTGAAGCACTTTATGGTAGAAAGTGCAACACGCCAATGAGTTGGGACAACCCGACAGACTACGCAGTAGTTGAGCCAGATCTACTCCAGGAAATGGAGGAGCAAATGGTAAAGATAAGGCAAAATTTAAAGGCTACCCAAGACAAGCAGAAAAGCTGCACAGATAAAGGCAGAACCCACAAAGAATTTAAAGTGGGTGATCACGTGTTTTTGAAAGTGAAGGCCAGGCGCAGTTCTCAGAAGTTGGGAAAGTGTTCTAAGTTGTAAGTGTGCTATTGTGGGCCATTTGAAATCCTAGAGAGGATTGGTCTTGTCGCATATATGCTTGCATTGCCTCCATCCTTGTGTATTCATAATGTTTTCCATGTGTCATTGCTTAAAAAGTACGTACTTGATGCTAATCATATTATTGATTTGAATGTGATTCAGGCGGAGCCAGAAGGCAATTTTCAAGTGGGACCAGTTTGCATATTGGATTGGGAAATCAAACATCTTCGGAATCGAGTCATGGAGTTGGTAAAGGTCCAATGGACCTGGTATGGTCCTAAGGATGCAACTTGGGAGTGCGAGGATGCTATGCGAGTAGAGTATCCGCATCTTTATGAAGATTTTTGACATTTTGTTATGTACATGTGTATATGATGCACTAAGGACAGTGCATAAATAAGGGGGAGGGGAATGTAATATCCCTGATCCGGACTCTTTGTATTTGAACATATAGGTTGGTGAGTCATTGGTACCAATTGTAAGTGTAAATGTACATATAGATTGGTGTGTCGTTGGCACTAAGTTTTGGTGTTGCGCGCACCTGAGAAGTGCGCGGAGAATTGTTATCAAAGACAGAGTGCGCACATTTCATAGTGTTGTGCGCACCTGGTTAAGTGCGCACATTTCATAGTGTTGTGCGCATTTGGGTAAGTGTGTGGTAATGACCTGGGAGTGTGCGCAGAGTTGAGTTATATATATATATGGTTGTATATGTATTGAGGCCGAAGAGCCTGTGTGATTATGAGGCTGGTGAGCCGGGACACAAATAGGCTAGTGCGCCTATACATATATGTAATCACAATTATTAATATAATATTGCATCGCTGCGCGCAGACAAACTCAGACGAAAAGAGATGGGGGGCCAACTCCACCAGAAAAGGGAAAAGGGGGCAAGACGTAAGTCTTAGGGAATATTTTATAATATTTCTGGAAAAGTGTAATGTTGTATAATTATTTTATCCCAAGTTCCCGAGGGTAGGGAACAAGTCACCAAGTGGCTTTAGCTACTTCTGAAGGTGACAAATGTCAAGTTGAAGGCATGCAATATATATTGTTGGCCTTAGTGTATTTTGGGGTATTATTCAGGGCTTATTCATGATTTTCATTCTTGTGTGCAAAAGGGGTCGGTCCAATGGAAGAGGATGACTATTACCTTATCTGCACAGAGAAGCTTGTAAGGAGTAGTGGTGTTATAACCAGAGTTTTACTGTCAAAGAGGCGAGTTGTCAAGCCCGTGAGCAGTCTCTCTGGGTGAGAGATTTGTTGTTGAAGAAGCGGGTTGTCAAGCCCGTGAGCATACTCTCCAAGTGAGAATTTTGTTGAGAATTGTTCCCTGGTGCGTTGAGCATTAGTCACAGGGCTCGGAGACTTTTTGTCCGACCTGTTGTTGGTAACCTTGTATGGCAAGTGGAGCAGTCGAAAAATTGTTGAGCAGAGAAGGGGCACACTTCCTTCAGTGTGATAGTTGCATGGGGAATGAGGGATTGTGGGCTAGTTGCAGCAACGGGCACCTAGGACTGAGCAATTTTGTTGAGAATCAGACCTTAGCCTATCACTAGGAACCCTTTTTCCCTGGTGGAGTTAAGCCCCAGCTCGGGGGTGACCTATTGCTGAAAGCTTATGAGCAACATAGTCTATGGCTAGGAGGAACGTTTGGGTTCTGCACGCAATTGGAGACTTTCATTAAAGATAAGTGTTCTTATGTGTTTGTCTTGTTTACTCTGTGCTTGTTTATCCATGCTCGATATGGGTTAATTCTTGTATGTTGTCGCATATAAGTATTTGTCGTTATTATGTTTAATGTTGCTTGCACATGTAACTGTGGTGTCGATAGTCATTATTGTAGTTGTGCATGAGTTTGACAGTTGTCGATAATCTTTCCTGTTAAGTTAACCTTATGATTTTGGTTATGAGTCTTCAAGAAGAGGTTTGGATAGTCGTGTGCGCAAAGAAAACTATGTGTGCATCAGAGGCTCGAGTTACTTGTGTGCATAGGAAAGCAGTCTAAGCGCACAAGTAGGACAAATTGGTAATGACGCCAGAATGGGTGCGCGCACAGTAACGCTGTGTGTTCAGTGTGTTTGTGCACAGTTGTTTATAGTTATTTTCGCTGCTTAAAGTTGTGTTAAAAGGAGTAAGTTAGTGTGGCGCATCTCAATTTGAGGTTGAGCACATTACTTCAAGTCATATTGCACAGACTAGAGTTCAGTTTAGAATCTGCGCAGTGGACTTTTGGAGTAGCATTGCTTAGTGGTATGTTGGGGATGTTACAATTTGGTTGATTCTGAGCTACAAAAGTTGAGACCTAAGTTGCAGGAAACGCCCCCCCGCCCCGGTTTCAGGTAGGAAACCGGTATGGTACGGCCAAGAAACGCCCCCGGCCGTACAGTACGGCGTTTCCCGTGTTGAAATAATGTAACTGCAAAGTGTATTCTTATTATTATTAGATATATTGGATCAATCCCCATTGTGGATTGATAATGTCGACTACTTTAAAAGGACCAAATCCCCCTTTGCAGATTGGTCATATTGTAATTGTAAAAGGCAAAAGAAGAAGTCGTCCCCAGAATATATCAAAGAGGCCCCGAAACATAATAAAGGTGGTTATAACCACCCAGTTCGAGAAGTCGGCCCTGCCAGTGAAGAGACACTTCACACGTGCCAGTCTTGTATAAATAAGGAGTCTAGTGCCTCACTTAGACACACAACTCACTTGCTCATTTGTGAGACAAGTTTCGGAATTGCAGTTAGAGAAAAAGGAGAGAGAGTGGCGCATATCTGGGAAAGGATCTTATGCATTAGTTTAAGAGATCTCTTGGCATTGTATTGACTATCTATAATAAGGAAGTTTTGCTGGGTTTTCTTCCCCTAGAAGGTTTCCCAGGATAAATGCTATGTCTCTTGTGATTGTGTATTTCTCAGTGATCTTGCATTATGCTATTATTATCTAATGAAATGCAAAGAACTATAATAATGGCTTAAACATTAACATGGTATCAAAGCGAAGCTGAAGGAAGCATCTTTCACAAGAGTGAAAAACGTCACTGTTGTCGTACATGAAAATTAGGGCTTTTTGATGGTGAAGCTTTTCAGCCCCAAAACCATCTAGGAAAGTGTGCCCTCCCCTAAGGATCACTTTGGCACTCTCAGCGCACCTTTTTAGTGGCTGGATCTCTCGAAAAGTGAAACCCTAGTTTCACAAAGTACCAGAAGTACCAGAAAACCAGTGTACCAGAAGTACCAGAGGTACCGGAAAACCAAAAGCACCAGTCCAAAAATCCGCAGATCAATTTTGGAGGAGAAAAAGTTGGATTTTCTCAGATCCAAACACACCAAGCTACTCGCCTCAGCCAAGCGCACCTCTTGGTAAGTTCAGATTTTGATTTTGAGCACTTTCATTTTTCGATCATTTTCCTAGCTCCGGGTAAAGATGTCTGCAAGCGTTAAGCTTGTTGACAAGCTAGAAGGAGTGGAAAACTTTCATGCATGGAAGTATAGGATTGGCCTCATTCTTGAAGAGAATGACCTAGCAAGATTCGTCAAAGAAGAAGTACCGGAACCCGTCGATGCTGCAGAAAAGGTAAAGCATCAAAAGGACACAATCAGGGCCAAAAGAATCATTGCATATTCAATCAAAGACCACCTGATTCCTTATGAGTCATCTAAGAAGACTCCGAAAGAAACGTTTGATGCCTTGACCAGACTATATGAAAGAAAGAACATAAACCGGAAGATGAATCTAAGAACTCAACTGAAGAATACAAGGATGCAGAAAGGAGAAACGATTATTTCTCCAGAATCTCAGAATTCAAAGAACAGTTAGAAGCGATTGGAGATACCATAGATGAAGACGAACTCATAATGATGGCCCTAAA
>SNQJ01S0266641.1:8580-20501 GCA_010110895.2 Picea sitchensis | reverse complement strand
GCTAATGCCTTCATCTCGCACTTGAAATCCTTTTCAGTCTGTGAACATGGCCGAAGTCTTTTTACTGCCAACAAAGACAGATCGGGCAGCTTTGCTTTGTAGAGTATACCTGTCCTTCCACACAGAATAATATTGTCTTCGCTGAAGTTCTCAGTGGCAGCCAGCAGATCGGTCAATCTGAACTTTCTGATGGGCTCCTCGAACGTGCAAACATTAGCAGATCTCCGAGATCGTACATATTTCTGCAAATCGTTTGGTACTTTGGATGTTGGCAGTGGGATTTTAACAGATCTTCTGCTTTTTGCTTTAGAAATCATCCACCAAATACCCAGTAATATCCAGACAATTAACACCATGCCAAAGAGGAGAAAAGCCACGACAACCATGGGATTGACCGATGCTGGGCACGTATTTGAAAGGGGAAACCCACATAGCCCACGGTTATTCTCAAAACTAGAGGCGCTCATGTTGTGGATTAATGAAGGTATAATTCCGGAAAGCCTGTTGTCTGCTACATTCAAGTCCTTCAGTCTGTCGAGCCGTGACAATTGCCATGGAATTTCCCCGGTAAGTTTATTGCCATTCAGGCGGAGGACATTGAGATATGTGCAATTATGAAGCTCGGCAGGAATAGATCCCGTAAACTCGTTCTGGGAGAGATCAATGGTTACCAGATAAGGAAGCCATTGGCAGAGCTCCTTGGGAATGGTCCCCGTAAGACTATTTTGAGAGAGAGTCAAGCTCGTCATACTCCCACAGTACTTTACTCCAGTTGGAAACTCGCCCTGAAGGCCCATCTCTTGAAGCGAAATTGACAGCACTTTGTGATCATCGTTGTGCCAACAAGTAATTCCCAGAAAATTGCAAACAAACCCCAAGGTAGTGTTATCGAAGTTCCAGGTGTAGAGGTTACCTTGAGGGTCCTTCAATTTACTGTAAATAGTTTGAAGACACCGTATATCATTTTCTGCAACACTGGGCTGGGATGAAACAGGGCATATCAGTTGGAGAATCAATAGCAGGCCGAAATACCTAAATATTGTCATGGCTTAATCAGTGCTCTCCTATCGTTTCGAACAATCCCGTGTCTGCCTAATCTCAACAAAAGGCCACTGAAAAGAAAAACGACTCTCGATCCGGCTCAAGCAGGATTGCTGCTATCCCAGCTGCAAGCATGAATCGCATACTGATATAACAAAAAGAGTCCTTGAACGTGAACAAACGAAAGGGGTATCGGCGTGTGCGTCTTATTTTCTGGGAAGCTTCCGATGGCAAACTCATGGCGGTTGCTACGTCTCTCCACTGCATCGTAGTCAACACGGCATCCTGAATCGTAGTCATATCAAATCCAATCCATCTTAGAATGATAAAATTTGAATGGATGGTTTTGTCACATTGAATGTAATTGGTACGTATGCCTATAGGTTTTAATGGGTGAAGGCTGAAGCTAAACCATTCTTAGCCCTTGTTTTAATGATAAAATTTGAATGGATTAAATTTGTCACATTGAATGTAATTGGTGTACATTAACTGTAGCTTACGGCATCCTGAATCGTAGTCATATCATTTTGAAGCTAAACCATTCTTAGGCCTTGTTCACTCATTGAGTATTGCAGGACAAGTTACGCAATGAATAATTAATAAAACTCTCTACATAACCAAAACCTCAATAATTATTATGAGGAGCGTAATTTTTTATTTTATTTTAGTACGTGGCATATGGATAAAGACGACTACTTTGGTGGAACTTTAGTCACACATATAACATCTACAAATATTATAGCAAACAAACTTTTAAATATAAAGTATTGTCCTATGCGAGAGACGTGGAAAAGCATAATCTAATGTAAATTCTTGAATTATTTTGGGCGTCTTAGGTTCAATATAGTTTGTTGTCTAGATTACAGATATTATTGTGTAAAATAATTTACTATAATTTGAGATAATACTTTATACATTTAATATAAGACATTCATATTCATATTTTACATTTCATTTAAATTTTAAAAATAATAATAATTTAAATTTAATCTAATTTTTAATATATTTTAATTTTTAATAATTTAATGATGTGTATCAATATTGATATTTAAAAAATAATTAATAAATATAGTTTAAATCTAAGTCTTAGAGTTAACTCACAAACTTATGATTCAATTCTATTTTGTTACACTTGTGTCATACTTCAATATATCGTCTTTGGAATCAAACCTAGACACAAACTCAACCAAAATCCCATCCAATTTTTCAAAAACTCCTATGTCTCCACTTCTTTTCCAAGACAAGAATTCAACCCTATACCTTCCTATCCTTCTTGTTCCATAGCATTGATGGTTTTCTTCTTGCCCCCCCTACTTTAACATTCATGCCTATTGAGTCTCTTGTTTTCCAATATCAGACTACACCCTTATAACTTCCTATCCTTATTGTTCCATGACATCAATGACCTTCTCCCCCTCCCCCGCTACTTTAACATTTACCTTATCACACTCCTCCCTTGAATTAATGAAGGAATTGACAACATTAGGAACCAAAATATCATGTACTACACCTTTGCCAAACTTCAATACAACATCTTCATAACTAGACCTAGACAAAGACTCAACCAAAATCCCATCTGATTTGAAGGAAACTCGTATGTTGCCACTTGTTTTCCAAGATGAGACTGCACTCCTATACCTTCCTATCATTTTTATTCCATAGCATCGATGGCCTTCTTCCTACCCCCACTACTTTAAAATTCATGCCTATTGATGCCCTTGTTGTCCAAGATGATATTGCATTCCTATCCTTCTTGTTCCACAACATCATTTTCCTTCTTCTTGCCCCTCCCCCCACTTTAACATTCACCTTATCTCTCTCCTCCCTTGAATTAATGAAGGACTTCACAGTATTAGGCACCAAAAACTCCTTTATTACACTTATGTTGGACTTCAATGCCTCATCTTCAGAACTAGACCTATACAAAGACTCAACCAAAATCCCATTTGATTTGAAGGAAACTCCTATCTTGCCACTAATCTTTTCAAAAGATTTGTTTCCTTGGGATTTTACTAGCCCTTTACCAACGCTGACAACTAGTATAGTCCCAAACAAAAGATCCTTCTTATTGCAATGATCATCATCATGAGAAAAAACTTGAGATCCAAAACCTAAAATTGAATCCTCACATTTCTTCCACCCTCATTCACACACTATGTCCAAGGCCTATAAGATTACACTGGAAAAAGAACCCTGGAAAAGATCTAATGTCCTTCCAAAGGGTATATGGAATAGTCCACCAATTCCTCTCGCAACTCCATCATCAACTATCTAGTCTCTTGTGCACTCTCATATCGATTTTATCCACTTGATGCAAAAGGTAGATATTTGTCTTTTTTATAAACTACAATCATTTTTTTCCCAAAGTGGCAAAACCTATCATAACTTAGTTGTCTATTGATAGTAAGGACAACCATTACTGACTACTATTCACTGAAGACACTTGATATCATCTTCTTCAATACAAGAAATAAGGCATATCAATTAGAGCATTCATACCATGACAACCATGAATAGGCCTAAAGACCCAAAAAATTTCATAATTTAATCAATATTCTCCTATCATTTTAAACAACCATGTGTGTACCCAATCTCAACCAAAAACCATTCCACAACGAAAAGACTCCCAACCCAACTCAAGTGGAATTATTTGTATCGCAACAAGCATTGGACCACTTATATGATAGAGATGCTCATGAAAATAAACATAGATGTTATCTCATGGTTGACCCCTAACCATTCAACACGGCAGGCTTGACTCTTATGCTCACTCCACCTCATTACCAAGAGGTAAATTTGAATGGGCAGCATAGCTTGACTCTTATGCTCGCTCCACCTCATTTTCATGGATAAAAAAAAGTTAATGGGTGTCGCTTTCTGCCTTATTTTCCTGGCATCTTCCAATGGGAAATCTTGCTTTCTGCCTTATTTTGTCGGCGGTTTCCAATGAGAAATCCATGGTTGCTTCTTCTTTCCTTTCCCTCTAAATGGTTTGTGTATAATCTTCAACACGACATGCTTGACTCTTATGCTCGCTCCACCTCATTAGTCAAGAATGGGTAGCATAGCTTTATTAGTCAAGGGCCCATCTTTATTGATTTGTGTTGGATGGGGAATCACCCTCTTGACAAGTTAGGATTTTGTTTTGAATAAAATTCATTAAATAAGTTTTGTTTTTTAGAAGGTTAGGATTTTTTTGAATAAAACTCATTAGATAAGTTTTTCTTTTGAAAAGGTTATGTCATTTTGATTTTTAAGTATTGTTATTATATTTAGAAGGATTTTTCTTATTAAAAAAACTTATAAAACATTTCTTTCTCTTTTGAGAATCGTCAATAAAAAGGTTGTATTATTCAAATTTAATCTCATTCTTTTTAGCATTTGCAGACTAGAAAACACATGATTAAAACCCCAGGCAAAAATATTATCTTTAACAAGCAGAGAAGATGTAACAAGCTGATATATACATATTCAGAGTCTGAAGCCATCAAGACACTAAGATTGATGCCCATGTCAGAGATTTCTCATGGCCATTAAAAGAAAACTATTAATCATTTCCTCAGTATGGTGATTGGCCACATAGGGATTAGATTACTGCCTTCGATACTAACTTAGAAACATCTTTCACTGGTGCAGCACGAGATCTTCTGCGAATTCTCTGAAAACCATAGTTTGAGAGTCCCAAAAATCCTATTTTAGCGCAGCTCAGATCCAAGTAAAGCTTACACGCGAGTTGCTCGCTACGATATATATATATATCCATCTTTTTTAATGAAACCATTATAGGAAGCACAAGTGTAATCTCTTCCATCTGGATTAGCTTGCTCAAATATGAATCTGTGATCTACGTGCCCACTGAAGGTGAGCATACTAGGTAGCGCAGTACACAAGGAATGAAACCTTAACTTACGATTTTCAGTTTCAAACACATAAACTCTCATTAGATCACGACATGTGCTATAGTGATGCATGATAGTTGTTTCAGAACGAAATGGAAGGTTCAAATTGTGTAGAAATGGGTGTGGGTAAGTATCACGAAGAGTAGTGCAAGCCTCATGCAGAATTAATTTCTCGCAGGATGGACACTGGTAACCGATGTTGGCTCTGCATTCTTTGCATCTGTTGCATGTGTATTTAGAAGGCCCTCAAACTGCAAGAGATCATGGTTATGGCGGCTAGTGTTAAATGATGTAACTTCTTGCCCTCTGTTCCCCTCTCCCTGATCATCATCTCTGGCCACTGGATCTGGATTCGACTCCGCCATGAAGGAGGAGGTGTAGGCAGATTTAACAACAGACCTAATTTCTCTCTCGTAGAATGCAAAGCCACGTGATATTGGGTTCGTTCCTCAGCCAGAAGTTACCCTCCTTTCTCTTATTGTTGAGTCAATTCGGGAGGCATAGAAAATTTTAACCCTCTTGATAGGCCAATAAACAAAGATTAAAGAATAAGAAAGTATACTTAGACTTGGTCTTTTTAAAATATTTGAATATAGTTGAAATGCCACAATCATCAAATATTGAAAGATTGTGCAAATCTTGCGAGAAATAAATTCTAAGAAAAGGTGTCAGGTCGGAGTAGTCAAGTCGAAGTCGAACGTCTAGAAAGAGGATAAATATACATTGGATTTGGCATTCATGTTGCATTTCGTCAACACCCATGGGCACGGGATATCTTGCTTTAATTATTTAGTTTCCAACACGTTATGAGTGGAAACATGTGAATGTGAACGAAGGATAGGGTACTGTATCTGACGACCTAAAATATTCTCTTTTCTTCACATCGTATGGACCCGTTTGTTTGGGCCTAAGCTAAAGGGAAAACCGGACAATCTACCGGATGGATGAGTGTGTTGCCGAATAGTGTTGCTGCCGATGGATATTGTCCTAGATTCTACATCTTATCCAACCAGTGGTTGGTGTTTCACTTCATAGACAAGGAGGATCTCTTGCGCATCCTAGATTCTCCTTGGATTTTAGGCCATGGCATCTTAATGCTCAAGAGGTGGTATCCAGGCTTCAACTGACATTCTGAAGTCTTGTCACACAGGAGTGGATGCTGCTCCCAGACTTTCCAATAGAATTCTGCTTAGTGGCTAGCTTTGAAGCCATTGCCAATTCTGTTGGTAAGTATATTTTCTTCGACCCTGATTCTTTGAGGTGGTGCAACAAGCGAATGGCCTGGGTATTGGTGGAGTTCGACATTTATAAGGGGTTGCCTAAAACTATCGAAATTGTCATAGGAGATCATGTGATGGGCCAACCAATTGATTACTGGAAGGAATCCTTTTGCTCTCATATTTATGGTCAACCTGGTCATTTGAAGGCAAACTGTACGTCTGATTTAAGGCCTGGCCACTCTCAGATAACTGTCACGGATTCTGCACACCAGGCTTCTCCTTCACAACCACCACTCGCTGGTTAGACTTTTTTATGGGTAAGATGAGACTTATCTACCCCAATTTCTTTTCTAAATTATCTGTAGATGAAGTTGATTATTTACATGCCAATGAGGAGTGGGTACTTGAAATATTTCGTGATTTCTGGGAAATCCTCATGAGGAAATTCAATGATCCAGAATGTCGCTCGGGTCCCCCCACTAGGGTAGGACAGAACATAATCCCCAACATCCCCCCCTTTGATTATTCCTCTTCCCCTTGACGAGCCGAAAAAAAATCTTCCTTCAGTGTCGACAAATGGGCCTCCCATTTCAGGTTCACCATATCCTGCTCCTCCTTGTGAGTTACCTGTTCCAAACCCTTTGTCTTTGAATGAAGGGTAGATCTTAGTCTTGTCTGTGATCCATCTATTAATTCACCTTCTCCTATGCAAGTTCCCCTCTCGCTACAGAATACCAAGATTGTTGAAATCCTCTCCCCCATGGCCCTTTCAGTCACCAATGCCTCCTCTTTGGACCCTACTCCAAACCCCAGATTAAATGTCACCCTCCAGAATAAACTGTGCCCTCGCCATCCCAATAAACCTCCTGGATATATTGAAGGAGTTCTGACCCCTTACCACATGGCTCCCTCCACCTCCCCACATACAGTTCAAAATTCCATGGTTGATCTAATTGAGCTTCCATCGCCCTCAACCCTTAGAGAAGGCTTGTCGATTTCTGATCTTAACCCATGATTATTGTCTCTTTTAATGTACATGGGATTGGAGGACCCACTAAGCTCACCTCCCTAAATTTATTAATGTATCAAACCTCTCTTGATGTTTTTTTTTTACAAGATACTCTTGTGGAGTCAGACAAGGCCAAGAGACTCTTTCTTAAGTGTCTCCCCTCATGGAATTGTGCGACCATGGACCCTAATGGAAGATTGGGTGACCTACTTGTTGGGTTGAATCCTGCCATAGCTAAGCTCAGTGCATGTGGCACCTCTGCATGTATCTTTCTGGAGGGTAGATTCAAACATTCTACGGTGAAAGTCAAATTACTAAATTGTTATGCGTCGTATAAGGAAAGGGAAAGATTCTAGCAACTAATCATTGATTCTGGTCTTCTTACAGAACGGGGCCTTATTGTAGGAGGCAATTTCAATTTTACTCTATCTTCCCGAGAGGTGTGGGGTAGCTCAACAAGAGTTGATCCTTTGTCTGATTATTTTTCCAATATGCTACAGGATGTTGGCTTGGTGGATTTACCCCCTACCCATTTGTCCCCAACGTGGCATAATGGCAGGACGAGAGAGGTGGGCATTTCCAAACGTTTGGACAGATTTCTTCTAGACGGGAACCTTATCACTAGCCAATGTTTATTTAGGACCTGGACCATTAATTCCACAATTTCAGACCATAACCCGATTTGTTTGCAAATAGACTTCTCTCGGCGAAAGCACTGTGCTCCTTTCGAATTCAATAGTTCCTGGATATCAGATTCGTATTTTAACTCACTAATCAAGTCAACATGGGCTTCAATGGCACAATGGATAGACAATTCAGGATGTACCCTGTTGTGTGAAAAAATATTTTTTTTAAAGAAAACAGTGATTAAATGGTAGAAAAAGAAAAAAACAACAGCTATAGTCGAAAATGTCCCATATTGAAGCTAAACTATATGCGCTCTTTGAAAGTCGTCCATCACAAGTATTCAAGCAGGAGGAGATTAACCATTTGAGAGCCCTCAAGACTAGGAAATAAAATATTCTAGGTACTGAGGAATCGACGTGGAGGCTTAGGACTCGAGCTCTCTAGTTGCAGAACAGGGATAAGAACACCAGGTTTTTCCATAAATATGCCACACAAAGGAGGAACCATAATACAATATGGGACAATTCCATTGATGATGGAAAGGTTCTATCCAGTGAATCGGAGATAAAGGAGTTTGCCTATAAATATTTCTAGGAACAATATAGTGCTCCCGAGATGGAAGACATGAGAAACCAGATACACATATTAAAATATGTACCTTGAATTTTCTCTAATGTGGAGAGTGATGAAATAGGGAAATTGGTCTCCATTGAAGAAGTAGAGTTTATTGTTAACAAAATTCCAAAAGAGAAGAGCCCTAGCCCGGATGGGTGAACTCAAGAGCTCTTTCGTTCCTTCTTTGACATCACAGGAAAGGACCTTCTACGGGCCATTGAAGAATGTAGAGTATCGTGTTTCATTTCAGGCGCACTCAATGCTACTTTTTTTGCTCTTATTCCAAAGGTGAGAAAACCTTCCTCCTTTAATGAGTTCAGGCCCATTGTCTTATATAACTTTTCTTACAAAGTGATCTCCAAGATAATTGCAAATTGCATTAAGGACAAGCTAGCCTCATGTATATCTCAAGAACAGTTTGGCTTTCTAAAGGATAGATTGATTTTTGATACTGTAGGATTATCCAGGAATGCTTCCACATAGTTAAAACAAAGAAATTAAGTTCTATCATCCTTAAGTTGGATTTAAAAAATGCATATGATAATGTTAGTTGGCAATTTCTACGTTTACTGCTCATCCAGATAGGGCTTAATTGGGAAGTATCTCAATGGATTATGGCATGTGTTACTAATGTTAGTATGGCAGTGTTGGTAAACGACTCTCCTACTTCATTTTTTAAAATCCACCAAGGGTTTCGTCAGGGGTGTCCTCTTTCACTACTATTGTTCCTTCTTGTTATTGAATGTCTTAGTAGAAAGATGAAAAAGGCAGTTGAAAATGGATATTTCAAATGCATAAAGGCAGTTGTTGCGAATTTTATATCACATCTGTTATTTGTTGATGATGTCCTCATCCTAGGAGATGCAAATTATGAAGAATGGTATTACTTTCACTCTCTATTAGGGAATTTATGTAAAGCATCTTGTATGATCATTAATTGTCACAAGTCTTGTTTCCTAGATCAAAACATTGACTGAGAGTTAGCATGTAAAATGACTTCAGTTTTTAATGTACAATTTTTAAATTTTGAGGAAGGGATGAAGTATCTTGGATACTATCTCAAGGAAAATAATCATAGAGTGGTAGACTGGAACTGGATACTTCAAAAAATTGAGAAGAGAATTAGATGTTGGTAATTTCGATGGCTATCCCTAGGAGGCAGACTTGTTTTAGAAAAAGCATTTCTACAGAGTATCCTTGTGTACTGGCTCAGTTTGGTCAAGATCCCTGCGACCATTATGCATAAAATACAACAATTAATTACAAATTTTATCTAGAGGGGTGCTAGGAAAACAATTGGTTTTCACCTATCCAAATGGAAAAAGATTGCACTACCAAAGGAGAGTGGAGGTTGGGGTTTACGGAATTTAAAGTGGTTTTCTCTTTCCTTGGCCACAAAATCATGATGGAGGGGGCTCTTTGGGGATGATGTGTGGAGTAAAGTGTTGAGAAAAAAATACCTGAAAGGTATATATGTGCCATCTTGGATCAAAAGGAATGATTTCAAACATTTTGTTGCCTCGGTTATCTAGAGGAATCTAATGACAACTATGCCAATTATTCTGCGGTGGACGGCTTGGACTATGGATTGCGGTAAACAAATCTCTCTAGGGATTCCTTTGTTGGAGGGAATGACCGGTGTTTTCTTTCACTTCCCCTTATTTCCCATCTTCATAATTTGAAAATTTTCTCATTAGCCCAAGCTACTCTTCCAAATAATTCGACATCCTCAACAGTTTGGATAGACTCTAAACAACTCAACCTTTCAGGCGAGCTACCTCTAGAATGGGACAATTTTATCCTTGCTATTCGAACTAATGGCATCTATTTGAAGGACTCATGTGAAAAAATAGTATGGTCATGGAACCGGGCTTTGGGCATTGTCACTGTTAAGCAGGCTTACCAGTCCATTTTATACTCTAACTTAAAGGGTGAAAACCGATGGTGGTACAAAGCCACTTGGTTTGTTAATGTTTTGAGTAAGATCATGAGTTTTATTTGGTTATGTCTGATGGACAATATTCTTACTGGAGTCAATTATAAACATCGAGGAGGCATCGAGCCTTCAATATGCATCTTATGTCTCAATGGCGAAGACTCAACTGATCATCTCTTTATTCATTGTGTTGTTTCTAAATTAATTTTAAAATGTCCTTTCACAATTGATGATTCGTGATGAGTGGGGAGAAAAGGGATTGGAATATAATCTCCTTAAATGGTTCATTAAATATCCAAAGTTAAGACATATTCCATTCATGGTTATTTGGGGTATTTGGAAATACCAAAATGAGAGGTTATTCGAGAATTGGGTTAGACAAGATTCATCCATAGGAAAAAAAAATCTTCTTTCTATCAAGGAATTTCATGATGAGACAAAACATGACAGTCTGGATTATATCCTTAGTCCAGTTTATTTTGATGACTCACCAATTGGATTCTTTGATGGTGCAGCTACAAAAAATAGGTGTGGTATTGGAATATGTCTTAAATTGAGCAGTGATCACATATACCAAGCATATTTCGCTGGAGGAGAAGAGAGTAATATTAAAGTTGAGATCCAAGGATTATGAGGACTGTTACATCTGGCTTCAATGCTTTCTTTGAGCAATTTGATGGTTGTTGGTGACTCCAAATCAACTATTGATTGGATAAAAGGTGAAACAAAATTGAATTGCTTATATCTTATTCTGTGGCAAGAGAGGATCAGAAATATGCAAGAAAAATTTGAAAGTATCAGCTTCATGCATGTTCACAAAAACTTCAACATTGTTGTTGATCAACTCTCCAAACAAACCTTGAACTGCACTCCTGGGTGGTTTTTTATTGAGGAGTTGGTCGAAGGAGTAGTAGCTCACGTAGACAGACTCCCTATGTTTTAGTTTCCCTAAGTTTTAAGTTTCATGTTGTACTTTTGGTCATAGTATTTAGGCCTTGACTATGCTTTGATGGTACTAATGTACATAATGGACTAGAAGGTTTCATGTTGTACTTTTGGTCATAGTATTTAGGCCTTGACTATGCTTTGATGGTACTAATGTACATAATGGACTAGAAGGAAAAAACTCTGACTATACTAGTTTCTTATTGTGACGAAGATTGTATGTAAGAACATATGGACTTTTCCTAAGTCTGTTTTGAGAAATATATGGACAAAGAGCAATGCAAGCATATAAGTTTCACTTGATTCTTAATAGAATAGAAGTGAGACTGCTTTTTCCGCATGAAAAAAATAAATAAAGACACATAATGTTCATTAATTAATCACACACAAAAAAAAACAAAAGGTTAAATAAAAAAACATATGTGCATGTGAATATATTTCCCACCTACATACTAATTATGTTTTTTAATTAATTAAAAAACCACTCAACAATAATAAAGATCATGATTTCATTGTTATTTTTTAATTGGGTCAATATATGTCATTGAGTTGAAATTATAAGTTGTTATTTCATTATTATAAGCAAGATAAAACAAGAAAAATGATATTAGCAAAATAAAACAAACAAA
>SNQJ01S0266640.1:0-11921 GCA_010110895.2 Picea sitchensis | reverse complement strand
CTGTGTATTGTGAAGATTATGCTTGATATTTTACTGTTATTCTGTCATTTCTAGCATTTCATTTCTGTTCTGCATATTTTATATATCTGGTATCTTGCATTTACCCACGTTTAGGCCCATTTTGTAATCTATAAATAGATACTTAGGCAATGTAAGTAGGGGGGACAACTTAGTGCATATGTATAGCTAAAGGCTTAGTGCTAGTAGTTGGATTTGTGTGATCAGATGTGTATCGCAAGTGCTCTGTGCATGATTGTAAGGAGATCGGAATGCTAAGTGAAAGTTGTTGTGGTTTTGTGTTGAGCGCAAGGAAGAAGGATCTAGTGAGCTGCGCAAATCTTATGTCCTGTGGAAAGTAAGGGTCATTGAAGCTCCTTGATGTAACTACTTGACCGAGATAATACAAAGAAGAAGACTTTGTGGACATAGCCCTAGGGTGGGGGTGAACCACGATAACTCTGTGTAATGTGCTCTGTGCTTTGACCTAAGTGTTGTTTCCTTTTGGCTAAGTGCTTTCTGTGATTAAGTAGATCTAGTTATGCTCTGTGAATATGATAAAATAGTGAATGTTAGATCTGATATATAATATATTTAGTGCTTGATCTGTTGAATCAAATCTGTGTTTGTGGCTAAGTATTGAATCATATTTAGTCTAAGTATTCACTGCGATGTTCTGTGCCATCTGCGAAGTACCATAAGGGTTAAATATAGATGAATGATCTATGGTAAGTGCCTTGTAATAGATATAATCACAGATTGATGTCCCAACTAAGGTTTCAGACACTTGAGTCCCAAAACCACCCCTGCCTCTACCTCGGGTGAGACTTCATCTACTTCACAGGTGTTGCCGAAAGGGCCGGTAGATAGGGATTTGTTGGTGCGCTCTTGAGCGTTGAACTCCGGGTCTGCCCCTATGCCAATAGGGAAGATGAAGTGAAGAAGGGAAAAATTCCAAGGGAAGATAAAGTCTTGTGATGTTGTGTTCTAAGTCTCAAACATGTGTTCCAAGTAAAACAATCATAACTTCTTTATAGAGGATCCATGTTTTGTGAGACAAATTGCATTGGAAAGAGTACAATATGTAGTATCTTGTGTGCGATTTTTAGAATCAGATATCCAATATTGAGCACATGGCATGTTGTATAAGTTCTCTCTCCATAATAGGCCAAAGTTTAGCAAGGTCTACCATTTTCGCTATAACTCCTTTTCAAGGATGATTCAAGGAGTTCAACTTAGAGGAATTTTAGAGAATATATTGAATAAGATTGGGTACAAGTTTTAGACCTTTATTCATTACATGTACATATTTATACTTATTGGAAGTTAGGGTTTGTGATTAATCCAGAAACTAGTCCCAAACAGTTGTTTGAGATAAACTTAAGAAGTGATGTTTTGGCACATATCTATGACACATGGTTGGAGGAGAGTCTTGCATATTGGGAACATGGTTTGAGATGTACTTTGGTACATGTTTACATATCTTGGTACATGGTTGATGGATGTTATGGTACATATCTTAGTACATGGTTGATGAATGTTATGGTACATGGTTGATGGATGTTATGGAACACATATCTTAGAAAATGATTGGTGATATTGGTATATGATCTATGTGAGTGGATCTGTTTTTAGTTGACGATTATGTTGATGATGAGATATCATTATCAGTGACAAATATAGTGACAGTGACAATGAAAATGACAAAGACAGTGAAAGGGACAATGACGGGTTGGATGACAGGTTTTTATCAATGACAGGTTGATTATCAGTGACAGTGTTAGTGATAGGTTGATTCTACACTTATATTTCAGGGAGAAAGGAAGGGGCAGGGAAAGGGGGTCATAGCCTCCTTCCAGTTGGAGCCAAAGAATACAGGGAGTTAGAGCTTCCTTCAGCTTGGAGCCTGTAAATTAGGGGTTCATATCCTCCTTTTGGTTAGAGCCGAAGAACATAAGGAGTTGGAGCTTCCTTCAGATTGGATCCTATAAATCAGGGGGTTGGAGCCTCCTTCCAGTTGGAGCTGGAAAATTTAAGGAGTTGTAGCTTCCTTCAAGTTGGATCCTATAAACAGGTGGTTGGAGCCTCCTTCCAGTGGGTGTTGGAGAATTTGGAAGTTGGTCCTTCCTATGAATGTAATATTTTGATATATAAGAAAGCATTATGTTGTTTTCTCCCATTTGGGTTTGTTGGACACACTGTCATTGATGTATTGTCATTGATGTCAACAACTGATGACGCACATGAAGCTTAGAAGGGAAAGCACATTGTAGAAACATGATCGAGATTGAAATCCCCACATGACAAACTAGGACCATTGGATACACAAGCGCCATATCAAGGGCAGGGATTGATTGTGGAGCACAAAGGGAGAATTAAAATACATGTTATTTCCAATTCTGCAATTAGTCTAGACCATTAGATATCATCGATTCAAAGATCGACAACTATGGTTGATCCACTAACAATCACACAACTTCAATTACAGAGTTTGGGCGATGAGCTAAACCACGCACAAGTTATGGTTCAACAATCCACACCGACCGTCGATGGTCACCCACCAATAGATCTAAGGTTGGCATCCGTTCCACTACTAACGAGAAATTTCCATTGTGAAACCTGACGATAGTTTTAAATTTCATGCTAGTTGGGACCCCTCAACAATCCAAGATCGTTGGATTGAGTAAAGTGGAAGGATATGATAAGAAAATACCAAGGTTGAAGCCCTAGAGTCATGAACTCCTGTCAACTGTCGGATCTGGAAAACCCCTTGACCGTTGATCTATTCAGAGTGTGCCAAGGTAGCAGTGGTCATCTTTGACACTAACCAATTCGGCAAAAAAGAGTTGAGAACAAGTAAGATTACCCGCAAGTTGAAGTCCCAAAGTGGACATGAGTCATTCAATCTGAGGAACACTTTGCGAAGTATTCCGACCGTTGGATCAAGTTTAGTGGAAGGACAGGGTAAGCCACAAAGTGTCCCGAAGTAGACGCAAGCCGTCTGATCTAAGGAACACTTCACGAAATATACCGACAGTTGGATCAAGGAAAGTAGAAGGATACGATAAGCAAGGGAAAAGGCCTAACATCCAAAATACCCGAATTCCCAATAACTGTTGGATTGAGTTAATATTTTTTGGGTTAAATGAGGACCATCAGATCTGGATAATACATGATGGTTGTTGGATCAGAATAATGGTCAACTTCTACGTTGACCACTTTGGTGAAAAAGGATTCAGAACATATGAATTCATCTGAAGGCCGAAGTTTCGAAGTCGCTCTCATCCATCGATCTAAGATACATTTCGAGAGTTAGGACAACCGTTAGATCTAGGAGAAGAACATGTGTCACATCAGGAAATCTACGTCAGTAGACCACGTCAGCAAGGACATGTGGCATAGTCAGATAATGACAAGTGTCAAGATGAAATCGACATTTTAGGTACATGTAAATCACAAATTTAAGTGACACATGGCAACCACTCGGGTAGTGCCAAGTCACAAGTGACATCCACAACTAGGTCACTCCGAGAGTATGTACTTCGAGATTTTTCACCACCAACAAATGCCCAGAGTCCTGAAGTTCTAAAATGAATGAGAATCGTTCACTCACTTGTAGATTAATCATGATCATCAATTTGTTCGAAACCTCTGGACAAGCCTGGATTGTCCTACTAACAGAAGAACAAATATTGATCATCTGATCTATTTTGACGAAATATACTCTGGGAGGTTTAAAGATTGCTAATACTAGAAGTCGCGAAAGCCAAAGTTATGAAGTAAATTAGAGCCATCCATATCAACCGTTGATTAAGTCATAATCGTTGGATTAAGAAGTAAAAGAATGAGTAAGGATTCAATCTAGACCGTTGATTTGGTTCTAGGAATCATGCCAGCCATCAGATCAACCCGTGTGAGAGATAACCATTTCAGGAAATTGAAAACTCTGAAAGATTAGATGATTTTCAAAGAAGAATCGTCGAATTTCAAAATCCAGTGAACTAGGTTCTAGTCCCCAGTCACAGGTTACGAACACATAAGCCATAAGGCGCTAGGAACATGGCATAGACAATATGCCCATGGTTTTGCACAGATGGTCACATGTAAATGGTTTGAAGGAAGCGCCTCTATAGAATTTGATTGCTACAATATTTGCAGAGACATGAAATTAAGTTAAATGAAATTGATCCATACCTATGATCGATTAATGAAAAGCATTTTCATTAAATTGAAAAGGATTCTTGATAATATTTGAATAAATAAAAATAAATGAGATTATTGTTAATGAAGAGGTGAGATGGTCCAAACAAAGGGACACAATGTTTCATATTTCACACCAATTGGAAGAGTATATAAACAATAAAGAGTGGTGAGAAGAAAGTGTCTCTGCAGTCCAAATCAAAAGTAGAAGCAGATTCCAAAAAGGAAAGTTGAAGATACTTATGCAGTGAGGGTGGAAGGGAGGACCATGTAAGGATTCATATTCTTACTAAGAAAATTGTAAAAGATAGGGGAGTTGGTTCCTCCTAGGGTTGGTGCCCTAAATTCAAGGGAGTTGATGCTTCCTAGGGTTGGTGCCCTAAAAACGAGGGAGTTGGTGCTTTCTAGGGTTGGTGCCCTAAAGAAGGGGATCTATGTCTTCCAGAGTTGGTGCTCTAAAAAGGATTGGTGTCCTTCACTATTCTTTATAAAACCTTGTAATTGATGTTAAATATATTTATATAATTGATTTTGCATACAATCCATTGTTGATTCATTGTGGTAATCATTAAAATATAAAAAGTAACCGTTAATTGTTAAAAAGGGTAATATTGGTTCACCCCCCCTCTCAGTATTCCAACAATTCATATTAGAGTGGGTGCCTTCAACACAGTCTAACAACTGGAAGGTAGATCCTGAATATGGATCAACAAGAGGGAATGTCTAATAATAAACAACAATTGTTCAATGGAGGAGGCTATGCTCTATGAAAAATAAGAATGAAAAAATTCTTGTTGTCTCTTGATTTCGATGTTTGACATTCTGTTGAAGATGGTTACACTGCACCAACTACTCCACCCAAAGATGCTCCATGAAAGAAAATCTACAATAACAACTCAAGAGCAGTTAATGCAATTCTAGGAGGGTTGAAAAATTCTATATGTGTAAAGGTTATGCATTATAAATCAGACAAAGAAATATGGGACAATTTGGAGGTAGTATATGAAGGAGATTACAAAGTCAAGGAAGCTAAACTAGAGACCTATAGAATTCAGTTTGAAAATCTGAAAATGAAAGAAGAAGAAAATATTGCCGAGTACTTTTGTAGGGTAGATGAAGTGGTTAACTCAATTAGAGTGGCAGGAGAAGAAATTACAGATAAACCCATTGTGCAAAAAATACTAAGATCATTGCCTATGAGACATGATGCAAATATTTCTACAATTGAAGATAGAATTGATCTAAGCACACTCACAGTTGATCAGCTTCATGGAATTTTTACAACATATGAAATGAGAACAAGGAATGATAAATCAACAAAAGATGAAACAACCTTTAAAGCATCTAAGACAAATATGAGGCAGGAGAAAAATACCAATGATAAGTTATCAGATATATCATATGTAGAAGAGGCCAAATTTATAAAGAAACTCCAAGAAGGATTTGGAAAATATAAAGGAAATTTACCTTTCAAATTTTTCAACTCTGGCAAAATTGGACACTTTGCCAACAAATGTCCATATCTCATACAAGAGGAAAATGATGAAGAAGTTCACAACCAGGAAAACCAATACAAGAAGAAATTTTATAAGAAAAAGAAAAACTTCTACTCTAAAGAAGACATCAACTCATCATACATAAGTGAAGATGAATATTCAGAGCGTATGTTTATGGGAATGAAAACGCAAGATGATAAACATTCAAAAGATGAAGAAGAAGGGAAAGTCGAACAAGAAATCCTTAGTGTAATTGAAGAAATAGGAAAAACTAAAAACAAAACAGGGTACTAAGAAGAGAGCTTCTAGAGACTAAATAAGCTACTAAATCAAGAGAGAGGGAAGTTTCCAAAACCCTCAAGGAGTCAGAACAGACCATTAGTGATTTGAATTCCCAGCTCCTAGAAACTAATAAAACTGAAGAAATCATTTTAAAACAACTTGGTGATAAAAAAACAAGCATGTGAGAAACTAGAAGCTGAGATTAAGCTGTTAAAAAGTGAACTTGAGAAAGAAAAGAAGATATCAAACTTTGGAAATAGTTCAAAAATATTGGATGAAATTCTCAGTAGTCAAAGGTCACCAAACAACAAGACTGGTTTGGTATACACCCAAGACTCAACTTCTACATCACAAGGATCTGTCAAAAGACCAATTAGTTATGTAGATACTCTAAAGGGATCCTTAAGAAGAGAAGATATTAAGGCCAATATGATGCCATTGAACACTGTTCCACATAAACAGAAATCAACATTCCCTACTAAAGTAAAAAATGACAGGAAGAATACAATCACCAGAAGGAATCCCCCTAATAAATATCTATTCATTGGATATTGTTACTCTTGCAATAATTTTGGACATAAGGCAATACACTGCAAAGATTATGGATAATACAATAATAGAAATGTCAAAAGATATAAGAAAAATAGGTACAATACAGAGAAGAGAAACTACAACTCATTTACTCCTTTGCAAAACTTCAATATTGAATGTAAAAAATGCAACAACTATGGTCATAAAATCATAGAATGTAGATTACCAATGGAATCCCTAAAAATAGGAAACACTAACAAACAAAATAAGAAGACATGGAAAAGAAAATCTGAAGTACCAAACAAGAAAGATGATGAAAATATTGCTCCTGAAATTGATGAAGTTAATAATAGGAGATTTGTGGGTAAAACTTCTAATAAGAATATAATAATCAAAGCTATGCATATAAAGTAGATCAAACTCAAGACATGAAAACTCCTAAAGAAAAATCTAACACAACTCCAAAACTTGGTATTGTCATACAAGAAGATTATCCATTACCCAACAAATGGAAATTAATAGAGGAATGTTCTCAAAACAAGGATACAGAAGCTTCTGGTGCACATAATAGTGACACTGATGATGAATCCTCAACAATAGAACAACCAGAAGAATTGAGTGATGATTATCTTAGAATTTTTTCAATCCTATTTTAATGGTCCACTAAAACTCCTTCTCAAAGAAAAATTAAAAACAAAGAAGGGAAGGAGAAATTAAGGAAGACTTAAAAATCATTCCTGTTGATTCTCCTATGAGCATTAAAGCACATAAAAATGAATAGGATCATTGAAAGCATCATGGTTTGATGATATAACTCTATGCAGGATCTGATATACTTTATTGCATGTCTTTATCTGCCCAAGAACAATACAGGTTATGTATTGATCTCAGAATGGTTATAAGTGGACAAACCCTAAATGGAAGTTACTATGTGAGCAAGAAATGGAATGAATGGAAAATTCTGCAAGCAATGAGGTGATGATGAAGATAGAATAAGTACAAGTCTGAAAATGAAAAGACTGGAAATTGAAATTTCAGAGACAGTGGTTGTGACAGAGAAAATCTGAAAGATGTATTGGATTTTTGATGCGCGCCTGAGTTGGTCTAGACCGTCAGACCGTCAGATCTCATTGATTCAAAGATCGACGACTATGGTTGATCCACCAACAATCACACAACTTCAATTGCAGAGTTTGGGAAATGAACTAAACCACGCGCAAGTTACGGTTCTGCAATCCACATCGACCGTCGATGGTCACCCACCAATAGATCTAAGGTTGGCATCAGTTCCACTACCAATGAGCAGTTTCCATTGCAGAACCCGATGATATTTTTAAACGTCATGCTAGTTGGGACCCCTCAATAATCCAGGATCGTTGGATCGAGTAAAGTGGAAGGATAGGATAAGAAAATACCAAGGTTGAAGCCCCAGAGTCACGAACTCTCATCAACCGTTCGATCTGGAAAACCCCTCGATCGTTGATCTATTCAGAGTGTGCCAAGGTAGTAGCGGTCAACTTCGACGTTGACCACTTTAGAAAAAAGTTGAGAACAAGTAAGATTACCCGAAGGCCGAAGTCCCGAATTGGACATGAGTCATCCGATCTAAGGAACACTTTAGGAAGTATCCTGACCGTTGGATCAATTTTAGTGGAAGGACAAGGTAAGCCACAAAGTGTCCTAAAGTAGACGCAAGCCATCTGATCTAAGGAACACTTCGGGAAATATCTCGACCATTGGATCAAAGAAAGTAGAAGGATAGGATAAGCAAGGCAAAAGGCTTGAGATCCCAAATACCTGAATTCTCGATAGTCGTTGGATTGATTTAATATTTTTCGGGTTAAATGAGGACCGTTGAATCTAGACAATACATGATGGTCGTTGGATCAGAATAATGGTCAAATTCGGCGCTGACCACTTCGGGGAAAAAGGATTCAGAACATATGAGTTCACCCGAAGGTGGAAGTTTTGAAGTCGCTCTCAACTGTCGATCTGAGATACATTTTGGGAGTTAGGACAATCGTTAGATCCAGGAGAAGAACATGTGCCACATCAGGAGATCTATATCATCAGACCATGTTAGCAAGGAAACATGGCACAGTCAGATAATGAAAAGTGTCAAGATGAAATCGACATTTCAAGTACGTGTAAATCATGAATCTAAGTGACACGTGGCAGCCACTTGGCCAGTGCCAAGCCACAAGTGACATCTGTAGCTACATCACTCCGGGAGTATGTACTTCAAGAGTTTTCTCCACCAACAAATGCCCATATTCACGAAGTTCTGAAATGAAAGAGAACCGTTCACTGACCTATAGATTAAGTCATGATCGTTGATTTGTTCAAACCCTCTAGACAAGCCAAGATTGTCCGACTAACGGAAGAATGAGTATTGATCGTTCGATCTGTTTCGACGAAATATACACCAGGAGGTTTAATGATTACTAATACTGGAAGTTGTGAAAGCCGAAGTTCCAAAGTAAATGAGAACCATCCATCTCAATCATTGATTAAGTCATAACCATTGGATTAAGAAGTAAAAGAATGAGTAAGGATTGGATCCGGACTATTGATTTGGTTTTTGGAATCATGTTAGCCATCGGATCAACCCGTGTGAGAGATAACCATTTCGTGAAATTGAAAACTCCGGAAGATTAGATGATTGTCAAAGAAAAATCGTCGAATGCTGAAATCTAGTGAACTAGGTTCTAGACCCCACTCATGGGTTACGAACACATAATCCATAAGGCGTTGGGAACATCGCTTAGAAAATAAGCCCATGGTTTTGCACAGATGGTCACATATAAATGGTTTGAATGAAGTGCCTCTACAAAATTTGATTCCTGCAATATTTGTAGAGACATGAAATTAAGTTAAATGAAATCAATCCATACATGTGATTGATTAATGAAAAGCATTTTCATTAAATTGAAAAGGCTTCTCGATAATATTTGAATAAAGAAAAACAAACGAGATTATTGTTAATGAAGAGGTGAGATGGTCCAAACAAAGGGACACAATGTTTCATATCTCACACCAGTTGGAAGAGTATATAAAAAATAAAAAGTGGTGAGAAGAAAGTGTCTCTGTAGTCCATATCAGAAGATCAAAAGTAGAAGCAGATTCCAAAAAGGAAAGATGGATATACTTATGCAGTGAGGGTGGAAGGGAGGAGCATGGAAGGATTCATATCCTTACTAAGAAAATTTTAAAAGATAAGGGGGTTGGTGCTTCCTAGGGTTGGTACCCTAAATTCAAGGGAGTTTATGCTTCCTAAGGTTGGTGCCCTAAAAATGAGGGAGTTGGTGCTTCCTAGGGTTGGTTCCCTTAAGACGAGGCAGTTGGTGCTTCCTAGGGTTGGTTCCCTAAATAAGGGGATCTATGCCTCCTAGAGTTGGTGCTCTAAAAAGGATTGGTGTCCTTCACTATTCTTTATAAAACCTTGTAATTGATGTTAAATACATTTATATAATTGATTTTACATACAATTCATTGTTGATTCATTGTGGTAATCAATAAAATATAAAAATTAATTGCTAATTGTTAAAAAGGGTAATACAAATTCACCCCCCCCTCTCAGTATTCCAACAGGGTTTCCACGTAAACTTCTGGTGTATTGTGTATTTGTGGTTATATGTTATGCATTGTTGAATGACATTGTTAATGATATATTGAATGCAATCATAAGTGATAAATTGATTGATAAGTTGAAGATTACATGTTCTGATTAAAAGCGGTAAAAATTTCTCAATATTGATTCACCCCCCTCTCAATATTGGTGAATATTCCAACAATTGGTATTTGAGTTGATTCCTTCAGAATCAGTCTAACCACTAGAAGGTATATCATGGAGTGCACAAATAATGGAATGCCAGTGTTTGATGGTCAGAACTATGTCTTCTGGAATATAAGAATGAAATCATTTTTACAGAAACAAGGATTTGACATTTGGCAATCAATTGTTACATGATACACCACTTCAAAGAAACCTCTAATGACTGGAGATAAGAAGGAATTAAAAAGGAACAAAAAAATATCAATGAATTTCATCGTAAAAGGATTAATTGATCCATTCAAATTCAAAGTGGGACGATGTTCATCAGCCAAAGAACTTTGGGATAAGTTACATAGTCTCTCTACTACAAGGAATCTCTTCTTGCAACTAGAGAGCCAGAGCATGTTTATCAAGATGAAGAAGATACTGAGATAAAACAAGAAGAAAGAATTTCATCATGTCATATATATTTAGAAGAAGAAGAAGAAGGTGAAGTAGATATTTGATCCAGGTGGATATCGGTGGCCACCTACCTTTTCCGACTGGCTCAAAACAGTTTTCTGGCAATTTACTATTTTTAGCAGGTTTTAACTTCTGGGGCCATTTTGAGGGCCTAAATGAAGGTTTTTATAGATAGATGTTCTCAATGATATATTAAGGCTTGATTGAGCCCCCAAAATGAATCTCCTCGATGATACCTTTCCAACTAGATATCATACGCCTAAAATGGAGATCGTATGCAAAAGTTACAACCCTGGGAAGTTGATGTACTAACTTACCCAAACGGGGCCCACATGAATTTTGGTGCTTCATCTCCTAGGGTTAGGTTTTTGGATGTCTAGGACTTTTGGCATTCCTGTTTATTGTAAAAATTCCTCTAGAGCCTCATTGTAATCATCTTCTTGCGAATGCGAGTAGCCGGCACATCTCTTTTCAAAGATAAGCTGCCACCATTCTAGCGAGTCTTTCACTCTGTATTTTTACAGTCTCTGTACATTTCTTTGATTAATAGAAATCGTGTATTACTGTATATATGTGTTTATGGTTGCATCTCTGATACATTTCTATTATATTATTGAATATCTGCAATATCTCTGTGTATTTCTTTATTATATCTCCGCTCTCATTTCATGCCGAAAATAATTCGGATAAGTGGTATCAGAGCAGGCTGCTCTTGATCATTTTTTCAGTGCATGTCCCCGACGAGGTCCGAGTATAGCAAGTTGGGCCTTGAGCTTGTCTCTCTTGAAAACAATCGCTCTCGCACACCTAAGAAACCCTCAATGGAGGAAGAAAAGAAAAATGACGGAGCAGACGATCCTATCAATCTGTTGCTTGAGAAACCTCTCACGCGACAGAGAGACGAAATGATGGAGAATTTTTCCCACTTCCTTCAATGCCTGCCGATAGCATCAGGCGAATATTCATCAAGTGGCCACTTTGGAGGCACCTCACCTTTCAAGATACAAGTTAATTTTGATATTCTTGTATTTGAAGGACAGATAGATGAAGAAGCCCTAGAAAAATGGTTAACTCTGCTAGAAGGTTATTTCTCTATTCACAATTTTTACGACAAAGAAAATATCACCTTCGCACTCCTTAAAGCTCTCCCTCATGTCAAACATTGGTGGGAAACTTAC
>SNQJ01S0266639.1:0-11921 GCA_010110895.2 Picea sitchensis | reverse complement strand
TGGTCACAACAACCCACGGGAAACACCGACCAAGGCTTCCCAAAATGGTTCAGCAGTAACAGGATGATCTCACGGACATGATTTCGGATTAGAGGCTCCACGCACAGGCTAACTCATCTTTTCCCGAACAACCAAGGATTCTTCCATTCGATTTCAACACAGGGTTCCAGTTCAGGAAATGCGCTCTCGGGTTGCCTAGAACAGACATATACTCACAGCTCTGGACAGGGTGTACACGGTTTCTTCAGGACAAACACAGGCTTTACGGCTTTCAGAGATGAACCAGGGTAATCTGGCAGATGGCGTACCGGTTCCACGCTCAGAGGTTTGGGTCAGAATGGAGAGAATATCCCCTCCCACGGTTTAGGTCGGCGCTTATATTTGCATGCACTAGGGTTGACACTTGTCACCTTGGAAACTGCATGCGTACCACAGCGTGCATCCTCTTTGCACGTTCCCTCCCTTTCCAGGAACTTAGGAAAAACGAAAATGCACATATCTCTTTTTAGAATAATATTAAAATATTATTCCAGGCCTAAGACCCCTAGGCTTAGCCCCTAGGCTCAACACTCAACCCCTTTTCCCACCTTCCAACCCCTAGTTCCTTGCCCACTCTGTGGACGCTTAGTCCCCCATCACTCATTCATCGTGGTCGGTCTGCACCTAGCGGTGTTTATATTTTATTGATGTGCTGCATATATATATAGATACAAAATCCAGGCCCTTGGCCTTCAATCCTTAGGCTCCCTGACCTAATTAAATACATAAGCCTACTGGCTTATACAAAACTTGTCTCACCAGCCTATAACACATATTTACAATCTCTTTCAGATCATGGTTTACATTGGGGCTCGACCTTGGGGACACTATAGTGTGCCTGGTGATTTGACTATTTCTCCCTTGTTGTGTTGACACACATCACATTCAACTACAAAATTACGAATGTCTTCTTTGATACCATCCCAAAACAAGGAACGTTTGACCCTGTCATAGGTTTTGGTGAACCCGGAGTGCCCTGTTGTGGGTGTAGCATGAAGCTAAGAAAGTACCATGGATTTAAGCTTTGATTGTTTACTTAAATACAAACAACCTTTGTATCGATGTTCCTCATGGAGCCAAGAGTACCCTGGGGAAGATGGAGCATTGGACTGCAATTTTTGGATCAACTGTGAACTTTTGGGATCTTGTAGCCATTCCTGGCGAATGGATTGGAGCCAATCTGGTACAATGAATGAAAGAGAAAAAAAGGATCCTTCATCTTCATATTTTCAGGAAAGTGCATCCGCAACCACATTGTCTTTTCCTTTCTTATAAATGATCTCATAATCATATCCAAAGAGTTTAGTCACCCATTTTTGTTGTTCCGGGGAGGAAATGCGTTGTTCCAGAAAATACTTGAGTCTTTGATGGTCTGTATTAATTTGGAACCATTGCCCCAATATATAAGGACACCACAGATCCACGACATGCAGAATAGCCAACATTTCCTTTTCATAGATGGATTTTCCCAGATTTCTTTTTGATAGTTACTTGTTGGTAAAGGCCAAAGGTCGAACCTCTTGCATAAGGACAACACCAATTCATTTCCCTAAGGAATCACATTCCAACACAAAGGTATTTGTGAAATCGGTAAGGGTGAGGACTGGAGTGGTGCAGATGGCCATCTTCAAGGTTTGAAAAGCTTGAGCAGTGGCTGGAGTCCAAGTGAAAGAGTTCATTTTTAGGAGATCAGTGAGAGGTAATGCAATCTTTCTATAATTCTTAACAAACTTGCAATAATACTCTGTTAAGCCTAGAAATCCACGCAAGCTCTTAAGAGTCTTTGGGTGAGGCCAGTCTTGTATAGCTTCAATATTTTTAGGATCCACCCTGACGTCGTCTTTCCCAACCAGATGACCCAAGTATTCTACTTCTGAGGCACCAAAAGCACATTTAGACTGTTTCAGGAAAGTGTGGTGCTGAGAGAGTAGATGGATAACTCGATCCACATGAGAAAGATGGTCTGTCCAGGTTTTTCTATAGATGAGGATATCATCAAATAAAACTAATACAAAATGGCGGAGAAAAGGACGAAAGACATGATTCATGAGGCTTTGGAAGGTGGAGGGGGCATTACACAAGCAAAGGGCATGACCAAAATCTCATAGTGGCCCTCATGAGTTCTAAATGCAGTCTTGGGAATATCTGCCTCTTTCATACGTATCTGGTGGTAGCCCGAAAGAAGATCCAGTTTAGTGAAGAATTGGGCGCCACTCAATTCATCCAGGAGGTCATCAATGACAGGAATGGGGAATTTGTCTTTGATGGTAAGTTTGTTGAGGGAACGAAAGTAAGGACACATTCACCAAGAACCTTCATTTTTTAATACCATGACCACAGGAGATGAATAGGGGCTCGTAATAGGGTAGATAACACCTGCATTAAGGAGTTCCTGGACCATTTTCTCAATTTCATTTTTTTGGGAGAAGGGGTGACGATATGGACTGATATTGGGAGTAAGGATTCCTGGTACAAGGGGAATGGAATGATCATGAACACCGCAGGAAGGAGGGAGTCCTTGGGGAGTGGAAAAGACCAATTGATGTTTAGAAAGGATGGCTTGGAGGTCTTGCAGTACAGAGGGTGTCTCTATTGCTTGTATGGCATGGAGTTGGGCGATAACACCAGAATGACCCTTTTTGAGCAGATTTTCCATGCGATGGGAACTAATGATCTCAGGTGAATCAGTGGTGATGCCTTGGAACTTATATTGGTGGCCCTCCTAGTCGAATTGCATGGTTAAGTATTTAAAATCCATGAGAATGGGACCCAAAGTCCTTAGTCAGTCTCCACCTAGCACAATGTCACAACCTCCCATGTCGATAGAAAACATATGGGATTTCAGGTGGTAGTCACCAATTTGGAGATGCACATTTTCACAACACCCTCCACATTGCATGGAACCACCATTGGCAATCATGATTTGGAAATTATTGATGGCATGGATGTAGCAATGAGTTTCTTGGGAAATGCGACGATGAATAAAATTATGGGTTCTGCCACTATCAACCAGAATGATGACCTCCTGATGCTTGATGTAACCGATTAGCTTGAGGGTTTGGGGAGCAGATAAGCCAGTGAGAGCATTGAGGGAAATGACTGGTTCTACTTCGGGAGGGTCTGAGGGAGGGGTTATGTCAGTGGATTCAGGTGATTCAAACATAGAGGGAGTTTCTTCATCTTCTTCCGAAATCTCCTTGGAGATGGCCATAAAAATATTTTGTTCTTTACACTTGTGGCCCGAGAAATATTTTTCATCACAGTTATAACAAAGGCCTTTGAGTTGGCATTCAGCCATTTCAGCCCGGGTCAATTTTTGGATCTTTAGTGGAGTAGAGGGAGTAGTGAGATTTATTGTTTTAGGGTGAGGGATGAAGGAGGGTTTGCAGTTTTGAGAAGATACCACATGTTGTGCTTCTTTATCTCTTTTGGTATCCTCCACCCAACTCTCAAGCCAAGCCATGAGGACATGGGCCTGAATTTCATCCTTGAGGCCACTGATAAAACACTCTTGGAAAAAGGCATCAGACATGCCCTCTATTCTAAAATCCAGGCACTCAAAGGCATCTATAAAGTCTTCCATTGTTCCTAATTGTTTCAAATTTTTCAAACGACCCAAATGGTTGGTGTCAGTGTCAAAGCGTTAATAAAGTTCAGCCACAAATTGTGTCCAAGAAATATACCCTTGACGAGAATTTTTTCTCCATTGCCACCATTGTCAACGTTATTGATCTAGATGGAGAACACCATGCCGGAGTTTTTCCAAGCCATCTGTAATGTTGTATAAAGAGAAGTAATGTTCCATTTGGATTACCCAACCAATGGGGTCTGAGCCATCAAATTTGGTCACATCCACCCGTGGAAGGCATAGTTCACGTTGAAAGTGATGGTTCTGCAAGGTATGGGAATGAGAGGAATGGTCACCTTCAGTATGTGGGGGTGAGGAAGAGGAAGGGTTATCTGTAGGGATATGCATTTTGGTGCAGAGTGTCGAAAAGAATGATTCAAGTTGGGTGGTGAGGTCTTGTTTGATTTCGCCCATTGAGGACTGCATGGTTGTATTGATGGAGACAACATTGGCACTGAGTTATTTCACATCTTGTTGGGTCTCAATGAGACCAGATTGCAAGGTGTTGAAGTGAACTTCCAAGTCTTGGCTACGAGTATGGTCCATGAGGATGGGGGAACTGAAAAGGGGTGGGCGGAGCAAAATTTTTTTCCCGAAAAAATGATATGGATGAATGTGATAAGGGAGAAGAGATGAATCCAATGGAATACTGTAGAGAGGAAATTCCCAAATGCTTAACCATAAAGAAATGTGTATTTACTTGGCAACCCAATCACAGTTGCGTGGCAATAGATCTTGTCTGTTTTAATGTGTTTATGTTTACGTCCCCAAGGGTTATGTATTCAAGGGTTCTATAGACAAGGGTTTGCCCTGTGTTATAGCTCTCTGATATACATGCAGGGTCCAAGAGTAGTACTCAACCCAATATCTTAGGGCACTAACTAAGGAGGATAGACTGTACCCTTATTCGTACTACCCGACTACCTAGGTACTAGAGAGTATCTTCGTGAGTGTTGTTCTCGATGACACTATAGCAGTCAGGCGACCGATCGGATTATCTAAAGAGGAATTCAGGTAATATAGGTCGATCCGTACACAGGTGTTGTCTGATGCACTACCACTCGAAGGGGTACCAACAGGGGCTACAAGGTGGCCAACATATGTGCACTTAAGTACCACTTGTATTTCCTGCATGTATGAATCCCTCAATCATGGGTTTATGCATGTAACGACAGATCTTTGTGGCTTAAAGACGCCGGAATACATCTCTACCCTAGAAAAAAAATTAACCCACACTTTTTACTAAGGAAAGTGCTCTGATACCACTTGTAATATACAAAATATAAAATGTATGCAGAACAGAAATAAAATGCAAGTAATGGCAGAATAACAACAATATAACCAGAACATTCACCACAATAACACTGAAATGATATAAGAATAACAACAGAAATAACACTTTGAATTTGAAAGCAATGTTCACGGGCCTCTTCAAGGGGGAAACCTTCAGTTGAGAAGAGATCTATTACAATAATCTCCAAGCTAGGGTTCTCATACTCTCGACTCCTATTTATACTAAAAAGAAGCATCTAGAGGAAGATCCTTCTAGAAGCAGAAGCTTCTATTAGGTCTTGTTACATCTGCCTTATTCTATTTTATTGAAAGGCCTTATTAATATTGACCTTTATTACATCCGAATATATTGTTCTACCTATGTGTGGGTTAGGACCCTAACACATTCCATCTTCTCAGATAGAGTCCTCCCATGCTCAGTCCTAGGAAGAATGAATAACCAATTTTTTTGAATGGATCTACCACCTCCAACAATAGGTTCATGATATCTTGGAGAAGGCCAATTCCAGGTATAAGTAGTGACATGAACAACATTAGTTTCCTCATGAGTTTCAATTTGGTGATAAGGTGTGGTCACATTTTCAAAAAGAGAACCTCACAACCCACGACAGGAAGATCAAACCACTTTGATATGTGCCTTACACCATCACAAAGGCTATGGGTGACAATTCTTTCAAATTGAGAATTCTTACTTTCCTTGGATTGCACCTATTATTTAATGTGGAGCTACTTTGACCATATTTCCCACCTCTACTCAACACCTCAGATGTGGCTTAGCAATTGGCCCCTACATAACTCAATCCTGACTACATTCTTCAATCTCCAATAGATCAAATCATGGACACCTATATGAAAGGAATCCTCTAAAAAAACATACAACTCTATAAGGCTGTCAAAACATGAAAACTAATTTAGTAGGACAACTGTCTCACCAAGGTTCAAATTCAAGAACAATTTCCCCATCTCCTGAGGAAAATTGGTATAATGCGTATCGTTAATTCCTAAGAGGGAGGAATGATCTAGGTGGATATATTTTTACACCCACCTCTTCCACTGACTCATCATGGATCTCCATCTTGGTTACATTTGTTATGATTTTTGGGTCCTAAAAATTTGAGGTCGTTTTGATGCCCTAAACAATGTTTTCTGGACATTCAAGGGCCTAGGGTTGCCATGGAATGCCTAGTCCTTGCCAATAATTGTACTTCTTGATTATATCTTTCCAAAAATCTACTAAATTCCCCAAATGGATATTGTATGCAAATATTTCACCCCTAGGAAGTTGACGCATCAATTAACCACCTTGGGGCACACAAATCTTTTGGCGCTTCACCTCCTAGGGTTAGGGTTCTGGAATTTTAGGGTTCTTTCTTTTTCGTTGAAAAACCATTCTTCCAAGCCATTGTATTATCATTTTGGAATGAGTGCAACTAACACCTCTTTCTCTTCATAGATAAGTTACCACCATTCTAGCTAGTTTGTGTTCTAGAGTATTCTACTATTTTGTTCATTAATATAAGTTTGGTTTCCCTGTATTGTTGTAATCTTGCTATATTTCTATGAGTGTTTCATTATGTTTTAAATATAATTCAGATCAATGATACTCATATCTATAGTGCCATTTACTTTGATTTTTTCTTCACCACTTTCTTGTGTCTTTCTCCAACTTTTTATTTGGAGGGAAATTATTCATAGGAGGATTAGAATAATTATTCCATTGTTATAAAACTTCCTTGTATTTCCCTTTGTGATGAAAATTGGTATAATATTTATCCCCTATTCATTGTTTCCTACTTGCAAGACCAAACTTGTTATTGTTAGCGTTCTATATAATTTCTTCCATTTCATGTTTGTAGGCCTTTCCTTATGATTGGGTATCTAGAAATTCCATCTTGGTCTAGACATCCTTATGTATACTACCACAATACTTATGAATTGATGCCTCTCAATATCCCACATGCCAAGTTTTGTGGGAAACGCATGGAAGGCATATATATAGCCATGCATATGTTTTAATCCCAACCCTAGTGGAGTTGTGTTGATCTTGTGTATTGGTTACCAAAATGTTGAACAAGTAGGTATTCCTCCTCGAGGGAATTTATAAAATATTACAACTATGTTCATTAGACAGGTTAAACATGGGGCTTCTATATTATTCCTATGAAACTTGTGAGTAGTGGTTATCCCATAAATTTATGATATTCATGACCAATGTTAAATGGAAAATTGTTGGCCCTTGGTCATGTATTAAGGAAGAAAGTGAAGATTAAGGAAGAAGAAAGGAAAAGTATGAAGCGCGCGGAAGGTACACAAACTGAGGAAGGGTCGAAGTGGTTAAAGAAGAATAAAAGAAGAAATGAAGTAAAGGAAAGAAAGCAGTTGAAAGAGAAGATCGAGGAAGACAAAGAAGAAAAGAAGATAGATTGTGGACAGGTAAACAAGCAGAAGAAGACACTAATGGGTTCTTTGGAGCACCTCACAGAGAAGAAGGTAGAATAGGTCAACAAAGTCCTTAAAATAAGGGTTATGTGGACCTAGGGTCCTGACAATGGAACCATTTGTTGGCATAGGGGAAGACCCAGGGTTCAACTTTAAAAATTCACCAACAAACCCTAAAATCTAGCCCTTAAGGAAACACCTGTGAAGCAAATGAAGTCTCACCCGAAGTAGCAATAGGGGGGTTGTAGGAGACATGTGTCTACAACCAGAGGAAATGAAAGATGATTCCAAAACAACAACGCAAAATAACCCATAGATTCTTAATAATGTTGTGCTTAACTTCATGAAGTAATTTATATATTCTATCTTCGAGAGGAAAAATAGCAATGCAATAACAATAGTAAATAACAAAGCATCAACCACATGGAAATACAATATTTTACGTGGTTCACCCTCTCCCTAGGGCTATGTCCACACAAATGTTTTTATTGATAGAATAGATGAAGATATATAGTTCCATGTTCATGTCGATGCTTCATCCATTGCATTAGGAGCAGTTTTAGCACAACCAGGTGCATGAGATATTGACCACCCTATATCCTTTGCTAGCAGGAATATTTCTACATCTCAAATGAATTATACTACCGTTGAAAGAGAATGCTTAGCTATGATATATGAACTACATAAGTTTAGACACTACTTGTTGGGAGGACATTTTAAGATGTTTACCGATCATTATGAATTGAGGTACTTAGTCAACAAGCCAGTGTTGGGGGATAACCCATAGATTCTTAATAATGTTGTGCTTAACTTCATGAAGTAATTTATATATTCTATCTTCGAGAGGAAAAATAGCAATGCAATAACAATAGTAAGCCAAACACAAAGCATCAACCATGGAAATACAATATTTACGTGTTTCATCCTCTCCCTAGGGCTATGTCCACACAAATGTTTTTATTGATAGAATAGATGAAGATATATAGTTCCATGTTCATGTCGATGTTTCATCCATCGTGATTAGAGCAAATAGGCAATGCACCAGTAATGAGGATATTGACCACCCTATATCCTTTGCTAGCGTGAATATTTCTACATCTCAAATGAATTATACTACCACTGAAAGAGAATGCTTAGCTATGATATATGAACTACATAAGTTTAGACATTACTTGTTGGGGAGGACATTTTAAGATGCTTACTACCCGATCATTATGAATTGAGGTACTTAGTCAACAAGCCAAAGGTTGGGGGAAGAATATGCAGTGTACATATTATTCTAGGAGTATACCCTTGATATTGTGGTCAAGCCATGGAGAATGAATAAGGGACTTGATCATTTGTCCATATTAGAGCATGGAGAGAAACCTACCAGTTTGATGATACACTACTAGATGCACAACTAATAGCCATCAGAAAGTTTTGATGATCACTGTCAGATAGTCCGCCTCTGGCCCATAGGTTAACTTGAAACGCATTCTCCACATTTTTGAAGAAAGATGCCTAATCTTAGAAAAATTTTCCAGCCTTTCCTAGCTCCAAATCCAAACCTGGACAGCATAATTGGAAATCTTATGATCTGTAGTTAAAATCGACTATTTAAACGTGCGTAAAACAGATATTCCATGGCCGAGAAAATTAATTTTTACCAAAGGCATTTTTGGCTGGAAATTTTAATTTCTCTGGTTTAGGTTTAACATGACGATCAGCCATTAACCACCTAAAGTTGCGCTTTCGGTGGTAAATACGCACAGAATCTTTCCAGTCAAACACCGAAAGCCTGCTTGTTTTAACCAGAATTTTTGAATTTTCGCACAGATCAAGGATTTTGAATCCAAATGGTTTGAATTGGATTCTAATGGATAAATGGTGAATTATGAAATCAGATTTGAATACTATTTGTGAAAGACAAGATCAAAAGAGGCTATTCAAATAAATTTGGTGCCTTTTTCAATGGCAAAATTTCAGGGATTTTGGTCAACTCCAAAGAAATTCAATTCTATCTTTTGAAGAGTCATAAAATGTTTTGGGAGTTTATCCGCACTGGCTCAAGACTTCTGATCTTCTTCCTATTTTTGGATTTATTTTCCATTTTAGAATTCCGCATCCATTTTATAGGATCTCATCTACACTTGTTGGTTTGACTATTTCTGGCACCCGGTCATTTTTCATGGATCAGATTTGATCTTGTAAGGCTATAAAGCCAAAGCGACATTTGAGAAACGTAGGGTCTCGATTTTGGAGCAGAGTAATAGGCTATTGTACTAGACTTTTGATGTTACTGCATCACGTGTCTCTTTTCAATTTGGATTGTCGGGCTTTCCATCTTTCTTCCGTGATTATTATCCAGGTTGGCCGTTTGAATGGTCAGTCATCCCATTGTTAGCCTTACAGTCCGATAATACCCTTTGATTGTCTCTTAGACTCTACATTGTATTGGTTTAGTTATAATCTCTTCTTCACCCACTTTAAAGCCATCTCACGATTAACTTCAATCTTTGAGAGCGTTGTCTATTTGTTTATCATTTTCACGCTTTGAATGCCATAAGCCATATTGAGTTGTCCCATTGATCCACCTTTATAAAATACAAAAAGTCTACTTTGCTACCAAGCACTTCGTCCGCAACCACGAGGGTTTCTTTGGAGTGATAATAAAATGCATGCCATACGGAGCTTATTCGTAAGCCATCTTCCCTGAGAGACGACATAGTTCTATTTTTTGATGATAGACAAGGAATATACACTATTTGGTTGTAATCATCTATCTGGTGTGACTCCAGCGAAGGATGAATTAAGCATAATTCCATGAAGGATTAATTCAATACTCCACTGGTATATAAATGAATCGATCTTAGCAAAGAGGTATGCCTGCGGAATTTTCAAGTATTGTTGGTTTCCTAATCGTTCGCTAGAGATGAATGGGAGAATAGTCTTCCTAGATTTCGAGAAGAGTGGGGCGTCACTCTGAACATTTGTCGACTTTAATGATTATATGCATCAGTTGCAAGTAGTGCATGAGGATGTTCAGATCCGCCTCTTTTGTTTTTCATTAGAAAGGACCGCCTGCGTGATTGGTATCGGTCTTTGCCTTATGCAAGTGTCAGTTCTTTAGCCGATTTTCATGCCGCTTTTCATGTGTTTGTAAGGATTATTTTCCAGCTAATCTTCTTTTTCCCCGAAAGTTATCAAGGCGAGTTTAATCTTTCAAATCGAATCTCTGAGTTATATAAAATTTAAGAAATACTCTTCCGCGATCGTGGAGATCATTGATTCACCATGATAACTTTTAGTGATGTTTTTGACATCATGTCAAATGCATCTACCGATGTATGTTGTCATGAAGACGATATTGTTCCTTCCAAAAAGTTTGAAGATGTTGAGCAAAATGACATATCAGCAAGTGACAATTTCAGATTCAGAAGTTTGAAGAGGATACTACAATTTTCGACGGCAAAAATATTCCAACCTTCAAATAGAACAGGTGAACCATGATCCCTAATGTATTGATGTTGCAGCAACATATGTTATGAGCAACACATATTTTTCAAACTTGCAGAAAAAGGTAGATCACAACACATATGAAAAGAGAGATGTATGAGATCAAAGGTCCGGGATCGCTAATCCAGCTTTGTATGCTTCTCCAAACAGATTATAGCCTGCGTTCAACAATGAGCTTATTAAAGATAGTTTTCAGCATCTTTTTTATTTACAGTTGGATCAGCAGGTTAATGAGGTATTGCTCTGTGATTTTGATGACCTTATTGCTGTCTATTTAGATTTCATGAGCAGCATAAATCCAAGGATATTTTTGCTAGAAGGAGATTGTCTTTATCCTCTGTTCAAACATCTTTTCTGCATGATATGGTTTCCATTGTTGTTCAAGTCAAGATCTAGCATGCTGCCTGTAAATAAATTATTTACATGGCTTCATTGGAAGCATGAGTTTACGTGATTAAGAAGCAGTGCAAGGTGTTAGTGTAGGAATAGGCAAAAAGAAAATAAGCTCCCCATACGAGCAGTTAGATCCTTTCAATCGTAGGTTGTCAAATAAACAAACAGTCTACAGGCAGGTTTTAAGTTTTCATGGTGAAAGCTGAAACAGGGCAGAAGACGAGGGAGAAGGGTCTGCATGTTGAAAAAGAATGTTCCTTTGAGCAGGAAGTTTCAGTTGGAAACTTAGATCAAAAGTCAAGGTTACAAATAAAGAAAGAACAAGCAAGATGGAAGGGATCTGCTTCTAAAAGTGCCTTTCACCCCAATGAACCCCAAACAACCTCTGATTTGCAAACATCCCATGTTTAAAAATGCATTGTGTGATGCTGTAAAAAATGTTGCAGAAAAGGCACAATTTCTTAGATATCGATCTTAATGTGACTGACAAAGAATAATGGAAGATGCTGGGATGATATCCTCTAAGTCATGTACTCAACAATCTCCATTTATGAAATCTTCAGAACAGAGGACTGAATCTGGCCCAGAGTTTATGGTTTCAAAAAGTGAGCAGTTCACTTTTCCTGGGTCT
>SNQJ01S0266638.1:0-11921 GCA_010110895.2 Picea sitchensis | reverse complement strand
ACATTTGCCTTTGTTTGTTCCTCATCTCCCTTTGACCCGATATTGCTTCGCTGCCCGTGAGTGTCCATAGCCCCAACGAATATGCCTTAGTATCATACAAGCATGGCCCCGCTGTCAACATGTGTCCATAACCCCGACGAAGATGCCTTAGTATCATACAAGCATGGCCCCGCTGTCAGCATGCGTCCGTAGCCCCGACGAGTTTACTTGTACTTCCCACACAAATCGTGCTTTCAACTTCCTTGATTTATTTAGGTGCACCCTTAATGATTTAAATATATGTATTACATAAGCAATTGGGTGCTTAAGGAAGTAGGGTGATACAAGAGTTATTTATATTTGCTTGGTTATCTACTTACTCATAAGGTTTATATTAAGGTCTTCCTTCCACCAATAATTTTTATAAGCTTCAAGGTGTGAAATGGGGAGCTCAGAAGACATGATCTGCATGAAACCTAAAATGCAATAGTGATATAGATATGAGGTCTTGGTGACAAATGAGTTCCTCCGTAACTATAAAGGAAAATTTTCCCAAATCATGAAATTTTTATATAGATGATTTGAATGGGATGCTATTCAATTGTATATAGGTATCTAACACAACCCAAAATCTGTCAATAATTGTTGAGGATAACAAAACTTTTATTTTTTCAAACAAAAGACAAAGCTAAAAAAAAACAAACCTATTTACATATTTTACAATTTTGTTATTTTTTCTGAGAAGTAATTTTTTAGAATTTGGCCATTCACTGGGAGAATTTATTTCTCGCCTTCTAGTGTTTGAAGGATGAATGTAGAAGGGCCAATTTTTTCAGCAATTTGAAATAGGCCAAGCCATAATTTTTTAAATTTAGTGTGTTTTCCTTTCTCTTCATGAGCTTTGTCCCATTTTAACACTAAATTCACCAATTTCAAAGTTTTTATTGCTAAACGAATGTTTATGGAACTATTTCTTTATTATTCTTTGGTGTTTGGTGAAACCTTGTTTGGCTCTATCCCTTTCCTCTTCTAGTTTTAATAATTCCTCTATTCATTCTTGCATTTTGGGGTAGGGATCTTCTCTAACAGATTGATCCCATTGAAAGGATGGTAGATATACATTAGTTGGTAAGATGGCCTCCTTTCCATAGACAAGGAAATAAGGGGAATTTCCTAATGCAACTTTGGGTGTGACTCTGTCAGCCCATAATGTTGATGAAAGTGACTTGTGGCATTTTCTGTGATTTTCATCAATGGTTCTTTTAAAGATCTGGAGAAGGTTTTTATTGGTTGATTCTGCCATACCATTACCTTGCGGATAGTAGTTGGCAGAATATCATATTTTAATACCTTTCTCTAAAGAAAATTCAATTAACTTTATTGAAGAAAAATAAGAAGCATTATCAAATACCATAGTGTTAGGAACACCAAACCTTGTGATAATGAACTGTTCGATAAAAGATATCACATGATCTTGATTGACATTTTTTAAGGGAATGGCCTCTGTCCACCTGGTGAAATAATTCATCGTTGTCAAGATGTATTTATGTAATCATGAAGAGTTTGGAGTTATTTCTTTGATTATGTCTATCCCCCATTGCTCAAATGGTTTGTCGATTGTTACAGGTTGCAATGGGAATGCATGTTTTTTTTTTTTTCTCTTCCAACAACAGTTTGGTAAACTTTGCATTTTGTTACGTATGCATGGGCGTACTTAAACAGAGTCAGTCATTAATAACTTGCTCGTAATATTTTATGCGTTATTGTGTATCCACTGTAATGTCCTCTTGCAGGACTATCATTCAAATCAGATAATACCTTGTCAGCATCAGATTTTTCTAAACATCTTAACAAAACAAAATCATAATTTTGCTTAAATAACATTCCATTAATTAATTGATAATGTGAATATTTCATCTGTAATGCTTGTTTCTTTTTGGGATCATAATGGAGATATGAAAAACCATGAGTGAGGAAAAAAATGAGATCTTTATACCATGAATTAGAAGAATTAGAAGTAAAGTAAATTTCATTATTTTGTACTTATGACTCATTTTCTTCTTCAATTTTGTTTTCATTTTTTAAATCCATTGATTTTGTGGCTAATATGAATAAGCCCATGCCTAGAATGATTTTGGAAGGTCTAATTTCCAAATCATATTCTTGCAAGGTAGTCATCTATTTCGTTCTTTTGTTTACATGATCTTTCTGCATAAGTAAATTTTGAATTGAAGGGAAATGAATAATCACTTTGGTATGTGATTTTAAGAGAAAAGGCCTAAAGTGTTTGACAACCTTGAATACTCCATATTCTTGTTTCTCTAATTTTTGTAAATGTGTTCAACCTGCATAGAATAGATCTAGCTAGAAAATACCACACACATTTGCAGGGAGAAATTGAGAAAGAAGAAGTAAGAGAGAAAGAATGGAAGAATTATCATTAACCATATTCCACACTCAAAGAGTGAATAATTTATAATATATATAGGCTACATGAGTAAATAATGCGCCATAGTAGTGATCTAGAGAGATCTAGATACTCACTGACAGACACTGGAGTGAACTGCCACCTAGTCCTAGTTAACTGATCCATGCAATCATCAGTTGACTGAGATACATGTGTGGAAGTGAGAGAGGTACATGCAACTCCTGGTGATAAAACCGAGGTTGCCATGCATGAGTGACTTCCACTAGTTTAACTGAGTGTAACTGACTCTAAACTGAAGAGGAACATCCTATTTTGTAGGATTGTAAAACTTGGACTGTAATTATAGGTGAGTGTGCAATAGAAATAATAGAAATAATAAATTCCAAAAGCTTACCTTATGTTTGAGAAAAATTTGTTTAAGATAATGAACGTGATCATATATGTTCTTGGAGAAGACAGTGACATCATCTAAATATATTACCATTGTTTTATTTATTAGACCTCCAAAGGAAATGTCCATGGCACACTGAAATGTGGCTCATGTTATTGCACAATTTGTAGGTTGGGAAAATCCCAACCCAACCACCAATTGGCGAAAACTTAGAGAGGACCTACCCATTGTCGCCTTAGGTAGGTGTTCCCGTCACTCTAGAGGTGAGGTAGTCACCTCAAGGGGGGAATCTCGATGACCCTAGGGGGGATTGAGATGGAAAATGATAAGTATGAATAGATGTCCCTAAAGGTAAATTCTAAATGGAAAGGGGAGGTTGGAAAAGGGTCTTGGGAAAGGTTAAAGGTTTCCAAATGAGTTGACTGACGTGCCAAGAGAAAATTACCTACCCGGGACATAATTTAAACCAAAGATACTTGTAATATTCTAGTTGGACAAGAAAGTTAAGATTGTTGTCCCTAATTAAAATAGTAAGATAATCAATATATCAACAACAAATTTCAATCAAAGAGTGCTTTAAGAGATCAGATAAAACAACTTACAAGTACAAGAGTTAGAATAGTTAAAGATTATGACTTAGCACACACTTTGACACATGATTAGCAGTTGTTAGGTGACCTATTCTGCAAAAAACTAACAGCCTTAATGGTTGTAGCAAACTAGGTTAAATATCATAAAGTTTATCCACTAAACGTTAGTCCTAGTTATCCTAAAATATGCACCTAGGTTAATAGAGAGTTAGGGGAAAGTTAGGGGTCAATCCTAGGGTTAGTTTGTGAGTTGTTAGAGTTTAGAGGGTTAGGTTTTCTGCATCATGTAGAAGTTAGTTGTAACAGAATCAATTTTTGATGGTTGAAAGGGGACGCCTCAATTAGGCAAGAGAGCCTAGGGTTCAAAGAACAACTTCCAAAAGAGATAACTTCAAAACTTGAAACTTTCACATTTACCAAGGCAACAATTTATTTCTCCAATGCAACAAGTAATGACTAGTGCCTTTAATTATTGGGTTAATGGAGTCAATAAAAGAATAATATAGAGGTACTACCTCCTTGGGGGTGTAAATCCTCTTACTCCTCAGGGCAAGTATCCCTAGCTAGGGTTTATACTAAGAGGATGTATGGACTTATACTTCTCTTAGTAAACCCTTGTTAAATCAACAATACTTAAGCAAAAATATGATGGAGACTAAGGTGGGGGTGTATTCCCTTATACTTCCCACCTAGCTCTAGCAAAATAACCTTGATCTGAAGACAAATGATAATACAAAGTAAAAGCCTTACCAATTCAAGGAAAAATGCTAAGTCAAACCACTACAATAGCAAGAGAAGAGCCTTCCAAGGTTAGTGCATTTACTTCCACCAACCAATAACAAAGAGAAATAGCCATACACAAGAGAACAAGAGAGAAATATCCAAAGGTAGCGAAAATTTCAGTCCAATGCTTCTCACAATAGGATAATTATGTTATAAAATGAGATCTTATGATCTATATTTATACAAAATGTCACTAACAAATTTTTTCCGCATTAGCAAGGGTAAAATGTAAAACAAGGGATTTGCAACCCTTATCTTACCCCTTGCAACCAAATAATATTAAACAATTCATATTTAAATTCACTATTACATGAAAGAAAACACTAAAACAAGAGGGCATCACCCCTTTAGGGGACATTTTGACACTAGGAGCAAGTCATTGGTGTTGTAGGAGCATAGTTAGGCCTCCAAAGGCCACATGTCAATAATCTAGGCCATCTCCTTATGGTCAAGGCCTTCTTCTCCTCAAAATGTCCATGTGTCAATGATCCATGTCTTCACCACCAAATCCTAGCCCTTCTATGATGACATCAAGCCTCCAAAGGTGATGTCTTGCCTCTCCTAGGCAAAACATTTAGCATGTAAGGGTTAGATCACGTCATCCATAATATCTTTTAGGCCTCCAAAGGTATGTCTCTCTCATCCGACATGCGGGCCCTTGGTATCCAACCTGTGGGATTCAAGCCGCATGGAAGCCCAAGCTAGGCTTCTTCCTCCAAAATTATCCACCAACTAGGTCCTGCAAAGACAAATAAGCACGCCCTCCAAGGATCTCAAGTCATAATATCATGGTGAGTAAATCAAATCAATAAATGAGCCACCTAAGAATGTGCATTAAATATTACCCTATCAAACAAGAAAGTGCTCAAATCCATCGTGCGGCTTGCCAAGATTGGATATGGGAGGGTTAACGAGGTGTCCTATTGGGTAGATATTTCCCGAGGTCAAGGAGTGTTTACCAAGTGATACCTCTCTAAGCCATGTTAAGTATATGAAGTGGTTAAGTATCGAGACTCACTGGGCATGGGGTTCATGACATACAAGGGGTTGTAGTGTCTCATTCATGGGTGCCTTTGTAGACGGTGTGTGACACCTTCGTTTGCAATGCATTTTTTCCAAGCCCATTCTCTTGCCATTATTTGTTTCTTTAATGTTTTAAGGAATGCATTGAAGGCCACTGTCTTGGTGTATTGTCCAGATAATGACAATGTCACTCACAAATACCTTGCGAAAATGAGAAGGTTGGATCGTGATGAGACCCCCTTTCTCTCAACTATGTGACTAAGAGCCACTACCTTGGCTTGGTGGCTAGATGATGGTAATATCATACCACTAGTTACCCATGGTCATGATAGGCCATCTTGTGATGAGACCTCCTATCCTCCAACTAACACCCTAATCATTCTATTATGTATTCTTTTGTGTCCCCCTTTTCTTACAAAGAAGTGTTTCATTACTTTCTCGGGTGATCCCTGGGTGAAGCATATGCAAGGTTTATACATAGGATTTTATATTTTTTAGCCAACAACAATCCTCCTGGGCATTCAACCCCTTCTTCCCATAGAATGAGGTACAACCCCTTCTTGGGTCAATACACCCTAAAATCCCAAGAGACAAGGAAATGGGGGGTTTAGGTGATGGAAAGTGGTAAGTATGGCTGGGAATGGTACGATGTCTCTTCAAGGGAGTTCCCAGTAGCAAACCCATTCCCAAGGAAGACCACTTACTAGGGAACCATGTCAACCACCAAAATGCATAATGTCCAAGCATATGTAATGAAATCTAAAGCAGTCTAAGATACAACATACTCAAAATGTCTCAAATATTGAAATGACACTCACCATAATACCTGACTTGTATCTCATGGAGAAATGACCAGTGCCTCTCGAAAGCCAACTGGTGTGGTGGATGTCATCTGAAAATCCCGACTTCTATGGTGGTGAGAAGGGTCTCCATCTGTGCAAGGGGATATTGTTGGTCATGTAGTCTCTCGACACTCCATATCTGCAACCTGAGGGCCTCAAGACATAATATCCTTAGTTATCCCACAAAATGGGGATAACATCTGGCTCCTACTATTATATTTTTAGCTCGGGAGGTATTCCGCATGTTTTGTCTTGTATGCATATGTTACGTTATGTTGACACTACTAGGCACTTAACTTTGTAATGGGTTTTTATAAAGTTGTAAAGTGGTTCTTTTATTAAAGTGACTTTTTAATCAAGTGTGCCTTCTAATTTTAAAGTGACTTTATTTCATAAAGTTCACTTATGTAATAAAGTGAAATGTACTTTAATATTTTAAGTGATTCATTTTGGAGGGAATGAATCATGACCCTTGATCTTGCAAAGGAAAGATTAGATCTTGGCCTTTGGATTTAGGGTTGGGGAAGGTGAAAAGACACTTTGGAGGGAAAATGGCATTTTCAGATTTATAAAAGAATGCATTGGGTAGTGTGCAAGACACATTGAGAGAAGGAGCTTAAGAGATTATTGAGTAAGCTTGAGAGAGGAAAGAGGGAAGCAATAAGGGCATGTTTTCCAAGAGATCTAGTTCACAAATCCCAAGGAGGAATTTTTGTTTGAGTGTTGGGTTGATTTTCTGTTGTTGAAGGTCGTACTGTACGGATCCGTACAGTCCGTACAACAAGAGGAAAATGGCATGAAAATCGAGGCAGGATGGGCACAATTTTTCGAGGTCATTTTTGTTGTTGTTGGGCCATACAGAACAATCCATACAACATGTTGGTCGCACGAATTTTGAGGTGCAAAATTTTTGGGTGTTCGTACAGTAGTATGGACTTGGCACGAAAATCGAGGTAGATTTTTATGGGACAGATTTTGTGTTGTAAGTGGTTTTTCTCTTGGATGAAAATGTGTTATTGTTGTTGTTATGTACTTTCCTGAAGCTGAATAATAGAATCTCTCTCTCTCATTGGGTTTCCCCACATTTGGGTTTTCCCTGGCATTTGCCTAAATTTATGAGTTATTCATGGTTGGATGAATGATGTTCATTATGTTTATTCCACTGCATGATTACTTAGCAATGTGTATTTCTGCTTATGGTAATTTCTGAGTGTGGGTTTTAGACATATCAGAGTTCATGCAATACAATTATCTCTAGGTTGCTAAGTGTATGATAAAATATTAGCTTGTTGGTTTTGTCATTAAAATTTCTACACCTACTTGGGGACATGTGCTCGTCGTAGAGTGCACGAGAAACACAACATCTCCTGGTAGACATGTGCCTGCCAAAACTCATACCAAAGCATCAGAGCATCTAGGTTGGTGCTGTCACCCCTCATCCATATACATAAAAATCGAAATAAAAGAAATCAATCTAGAAAAGAAAAAATTTGACATTTTTTTCAAAAAATTCTAAACTAAGCATGAAACCAATATGCAAGTACATAAAAATGAAAATGAAATGCATCTAAACTAATATGAGTAATCAATATGCAAATGCAAGAAATAAATATGACCTACCTACTTACCTGGGGCCTTGGGGCCCTACAGATCATGTGATGGGTGATGTGAGGTGAAGTCATATAACCAGTGCAACCAACTGGTCATCTCATAAACGTATTTCCCCCTTCACTTAATCATATAAAGCACATAATAATCATGAGTATAAACACACATACAATCGATCATGAAATAAAACTCATGGAGATGGGTGGGAGGGAAGAAATCATGTTGGAAAGAGAGACCATCAGCTTGATCATCCCTTCTGAAAGTGTAGCCACAAGCCTGATCAATCCATCTATGAAGAGGGCTACCATATATAGATGATGGATCATCTTCATCTTCACTTAGAATATCACTTATCGCCGAAGGATGAGAAAGGAAAATATATCCCAAGAAAACCCTATGATTTCCCAAATGAGGGGAAACGGGGTAAGGCACAACCTTAGAGAGGAACTCCTCCGTCAGACTTATGAAATGTCTATTCTTTGTCTGCAAATCCCTGTCCAAATTATCAACATGAAAATAATTTTGTTTGGTAGTGTGGACCTCAAACTTCTTTGGACTGGTCACGACCTGGTGTCTATCAAAATCTAAGCACAATAACTGAAATTCCTCATAGGACAAATCTACATCCCCAAAAGGGTACATATCAAGGGATGGTCGAAGATCAATCTGAGTATGCTGCGATAAGTTATCCTTGAAGGGGAAGAACAAATTTGTAACCACATCATCACTAGGTTGACAAACATCTGAATCATACATGCATGGAGAGCAGTCATCTGAAGATGACACTTCAACCCCCTCTGCATGAGAGATACCTTCAATGTCATAAAAGGGATCTCTATCAATAATGAAGAAAACCACATCCCATCTACATCTCCCAACCTATATTAAATCATCAATGTGGTTGTCAACTATATCTGAGGGTTGTTCCATGAATTCATTAGCATCATAGGAGCTGATTACTTCTTCACAAGACTGGAGAACTTTATTTTCTTCAAAAGGGAAATCATATAACAATGTCTCGTTCACACCTTCTGCAAGAGAAACTTCATCAAGATCCTTTTGGCAGTTTTCTTCATTTCCAAAGTCATGGGAAAAGGTATCATCAAATTTTTCAAAAGGATTATAACTCATCGTGTTCTCTTCTTTATCTGCGGGAGAAGCACAGGTTGGGGAAACTTCAAAAAGATCTTCAAATTCTTCATCGTTGAGGCTAGTTGTTTCTTCAACTTCACGTGCAAGAGGAAAACAAGGCAGAAGGACATGTTCTTCTTTAGGAAGTAACGCACATATCAATGTCTCCTTCTACTCATCAAGGTCTTCTTTTTCTTGGCAACTTTCTCCATGGGTCTATTCTTTAATGGAATCTTCGTAAAAAGGATCAAAGAATTCACCATCTTGATCTTGATCTCTAATGATTTTGTATACTTCTTTGGGCATGGAGAGAGGTTCTTCTCCATTTGGGAAGTTTTCCTGGTACCCATAATTCTCAGTCACATCATAGTATAATGATCTTTTTCCAAAATATGCAATGGCCACTTCCCAAGCTGAATTTAGGGTTAGGCATTTCCTAATAATTTTCGAGGATGGCATCATACTCTTCTTCTCTCTATTGACAAAACTTAACCAAAAAGTCCTTTTCAGGACAAAGTTTTATCAATTCACAAAATTCGTCATCTTCATATGTGCTTTCCTTGAGGCACTCAAAACTTTCCTCATTGCTCTTGTCAACTTCTTGTCTTTCAATTGTTGTTTCAACAAACTATGGAAGATGCGTTTCTATCAAAACTTCAATAGGATAAATGTCAAAACCTTCTCTCGAAAAAGCATTCACCAAGTCCTGAATTGTATCTTTAATACTTTGAGCTTCTGGTCCCCAACGTTCAAGGAACTCTTTGATGAGGATCATGAAAGAAGATATACTTATTTCCTTGCAAGAATGCTTGATCCAATCCATTTGTTCATTTCCCGAGGATAGTAAGAACAACCATATGCATACATCTTCATGTAGTACATTCACATAGTAGATGCATCTGGTAAACTCAACAATGTATGCTATGACCGACAATGGATTACCATCGAACTTTGGGATGAAATTGAATTGGTTTATCAGGAAATTGTTTGGATATCCATCAATAGATTCAAGATCCAAGGCCTTGTATGCTTCATGAAAGTTCCACAGATCCATGTTTCCATTACTTAGTTTAATACCTCAATGGAGTCACCAGATGAGCTCAAGGATCATCAAAGGAGGGAAGGGGAAAAAAGGAAAAGGTGGGTTCTGGGAAGGTGGAGTTTCCATATGAGCTTCAAGAAGATCCCATCAATAAATGTGGAAAGGGAACGTCCCTTGGGTGGAGTTTCTTTGGGATAGCTTTCCAAAGTGTCATCAAGGTTTGGAATAGAATTCAAAATCCTCCCCAACAACAATGCCAAAACATTATCGCACAAGTGTAGGTTGGGCAAAGCTCGACCCAACCATCAATCGGTGATAAATTAGAGAGCACCTACCCATTGTATCCTTAGGTATGTGTTACCGTCATTTTAGAGGTGAGGTAGTCACCTCAAAGGGGAATTCTGGTGACCCTATGGGGGATTGAGATGGAAAATGATAAGTATGAATGGATGTCCCGAAAGGTCAATTCTAAATGAAAAGGGTAGCTTGGAAAATGGTCTTGGGGAAGGTTAAGGGTTTCCCAATGATTTGAGTGACCTGCCGAGAGTAAAGTACCTGCCTACGACACAATGAAAACCAAGGATACTTGTAATATGTTAGTTGGACAAGAAAGTTAATCTTGTCGTCCCTAATTACAGAAGTAAACTAATCAGTATATCAGCATGTTAATCAAAGAGTTCTTTAAGAGCTTACATAAAACAACTTGCCAGTACAAGAGTTCGACTAGTTAAATATTATGACTTAACACACACCTTGACACTTTATTAGTAGTTGTTAGGTGACTGATTCTGCAAAAAACTAACAGCCCTAATGGCTGTAGAAAACTAGGTTAAATATCAGAAAATTTATCCACTAAAAGTTATTCCTAGTTATGCTAAAAGATGCGCCTAGTTTAGTAGAGAGTTAGGGGAAAGTTAGGGGTCAATCCTAGGGTTAGTTTGTGAGTTGTTAGAGTTTAGAGGGTTAGGTTTTCTGCAGTCTTATGGATGTAGAAGTTAGTTGTAATAGCAGCAAGATTTAATGGTTGAAAGGGGACGCATTAATGAGGCAAGAGAGCCTAGGGCTCAAAGAACAACTTCCAAAAGAGATAACTTCAAAACTTGAAACTTTCACGTTTACCAAGGAAACAATTTATTTCTCCAATGCAACAAGTAATGACTAGTTCCTTTAATGATTGGGTTAATGGAGTCATAAAAGAATAATATAGAGATACTACCTCCTTGGGGGTGTAAATCCTCTTACTCCCAAAGGCAAGTATCCCTAGATAGGGTTTAGACTAAGAGGTTGTATGCACTTATACTTGACTTAATAAACCCTTGTTAAATAAAAAATAATTAAGAAAAAATATGATGGAGACCAAGGTGGGGGTGTACGCCCTTATACTTCGCACCTAGCTCTAGCAAAATAACCTTGACCCGAACACAAATGATAATACAAAGTAAAAGCCTTACCAATTCAAGGGAAAATGTTAAGAAAAACCACCACAATAGCAAGAGAAGAGCCTTCCAAGGCTAGCACATTTACTTCCACCAACCAATAACCAAGAGAAATATCCATACACAAGAGCACAAGAGAGAAATAGCCAAAGGGAGAAAAAATTTCAGTCCAATACTTCTCACAATGGGAGATTTATATTATAAAATTATATCTTCTGATCTCTATTGATACAAAGTGTCACTAACATAGTTTTTCCACATTAGAAAGGGTAAAACATAAGAAAAGAGGTCCAAAACCCTTATCTTCCCCCTTGCAACCAAATAATATTAAACAATTTATATTTAAATTCACTTTTACAGAAAAGAAAACCCTAAAACAAGAGGACGTCACTCCTTTAGGGGACGTTTTAACACTAGGAGAAAGTCGTTGGTGTTGGAGGTGCATAGTTAGGCCTCCAAAGGCCACATGTCAATCATCTAGGCCATCTCCTTATGGTCAAGGCCTTCTTCTCCTCAAAACATCCATGTGTCAATGAGCCATGTATTCACCACCAAACCCTAGCCCTTCTATGATGACATTAAGCCTCCAAAGGTGACGTTTTGCCTCTCCTAGGAAAAACATTTGGCATGTAAGGGTTAGGTCACATAATCCATAATATCTTTTAGGA
>SNQJ01S0266635.1:0-11921 GCA_010110895.2 Picea sitchensis | reverse complement strand
CCAATAATTTACATCCAACTTCATTTAAGTTGTCAAAGAAGAAACAATAGTTTCAATCTTGAGTACGTTTCTTCTACCTGCTTACCAATTTGAACTGCTGCAATAAAGTTGTACTTTTATTCAAGTATGTATCCCTAAACCCATAGGGTAGTCCCAAAGCTTCTTAAGACTATACTATCTCAGTCAAACATAATATTAAGCATCGAAAAATGTACCAATACACGAATGAAATTTGAAAAAGTGTTTTCCTTCTTATTGCCCAGTTACACTATTTCAACTAGGCAAAGAAATTCCCATCTCATAGGATCTATAAACAATGCACATTAATAGTGACCAGGGCCTTTAACGATTAGGATTACCGAATATGATGTGGAGAGAAAAATCTCAACTCCCAATTTTAGGCTTTGAATTACTGCATAACAAACAACCAGATACAAATTTATCCACATCAACTTGCTTTTGCATCTAATACTAGCTTCAAAAATTAGCCAAGATTTTGATCACTCAAAAGTGCCCAACTTTAGAGCTACGAGCTTCCTAAATAAACTTTATTTGTAACTCTCCTTTTAAAATAAACATCGCTAAATTTATACCACAATCCTTCTTCAAGACTATAGTCTTTAAAGGATTCATCCCATGCATAACTCTACAGGTACTGCAAGACTTATACAGTTATATTATTGGCACAAAATCTATGTTAGTGATGTGATAAACATTTTTCCCCATTTCAGAGTTTGCAAAAATTAAATCAACATGCTAAACTCAAAATTAATGCTGGCTAGAGTCTTAGGGTACATAACACTCCACTCAAGTAATGGCGAATTCTGCAGGAGCTCAATGTTAAAAACTGGATGAAGACCAAGATAAACTGGGAAATCAAGCTTGAAATCATAGTCGCCTCATTTCTCAGTGAGGGTGTACACTCTGTATTTTAGTGGGTGTAGGTTGTGATGTTGGCCTTTAAATTTCTCCTTTTGAATGTGAAGCAAAACCTTATTCCCCTCCAACTGAGAATTTGCATGGACATGGTACTTAGCATGGAACTTTTTGTACTTATCAGCTTCCTACGTTAGAATTTCTTAAAATTGGTGTTGAACACTCTATATTTGTTCAAAGTGTGTTTCTTTATCGATTTATTTTTGCACCGATGAAAAAGTGCCTACAATTACGGGCCTAGGGAATGCATCATTGATTAACATTGTGGGTTGATATTCATATAAGACTTCTAAAGAACTGCATTGTGTGGAGCTGTGCTAAGCTATGTTGTAACTGTGCTAAATGAAAGAAAGTGTGTCATCCCAAATATGAGTGTGCCTATGATTGTACATGCATAGTGGGTAAACAATAGTTTGGTTCACAATTTTTTCTTTCCCATCAATTTGCAGGTGAAAGACTATGGACATATCAATCCTTGTGTCTAACATGCTCTCGAGTGATTTTCAAATTTTTTTGATGAACTTAGGTTCATGGTATGACACAATGTATGTTGGTGCTCCAAAATTGACCCATATGTGTGCAAAATGAACTTTTTTATGTGTTTTGTAAAGTCAATTTTATTGCAAGGTGAAAGTACTACCATCTCGGAGAACCTATCAATGACAATAGACACTGCATCATGGGTTTTGCATGTTGTTGGTATGCCTATTAGAAAATTCACAAAGAGAGACTCTCGTGGTTTCCTGGGATTGAATAGATATGTGTATAGTCCCTACTTCCTATTAGCCATTTTTTTATTATGCAGGAAACAAATGCCTTCATGTATTTATCCATGTTTGCATAAGGGTGAGACCAATAGAAGTGTTTCTACAAAACTACGAGAGACTTATGTATCTCAAAGTGACCTCTTGACTTTGGATAAGGTATTCCTAGATTAGCTTGTTGCATTTTCCGTTTCCAGTACACACAAATTTACATGGAAATACAAGTTGTTGCACAGCTAGAAATTTCCACTAGATTGCCTAGAGTTGTGATCTGCATAGATGTATGAAAATGGTGGTTTTTGGTGTATTGATGCCACTAATCATGATCTAATGTGCACATGTCCAAAATGACTAGCAATGTGCTCATTGGTGGTTTAGTCTATTTTTTTGCACAATTGTATAATTCACACTTGTGCTTGATTACTAGGTAAAACTACAGTAGCATGCAATCCATTTAAGTCATTATGTGCTCTGCAACATACTCTGTGTCAGCACAATCTGCAAAGACTTATGGTTGGAATGAAAACAAATCTCCTTACCCAGTATGTATTATCACCATTTTTTTACATGTTAAACAATCACATAGAGCTCATGATTGTAGGTTGAATAATTGCAGATAACATCAATGAATGTTTTTGAATGGTATGTGATTGGGTGTCCATGGTAGATGTGAACAATGCCAAGTGCATACTAAGAGGTGTTGGTTTGATTCTCAAATTCCTGATGGAGATTAAGTAGGCTTAAGAGTAGCATAGGGCACCTTAAGATCTCGATGGTCTGCTTCCATAAGAAAGTTTAGTAAGTAGTCAAGTTGTTCAGTCAGGTCAATTTTTGTTTCAGTTAGTTATTTAAATTTTGAGTGTCTAGTGTTTTATTTTTGACTCCATGGCCCAATGAATAAGGTGACTTGGTCTACGGTGTTCTTGACACCTCCTAAAGGATATGCCATCCCAAGCTAGAGCCAATGTTAGTATTTGTCAGTCTTGTTAATCACCAGAGGTCAAATGTTCTCTTACCAAGTTTTTGATAGGGTCCTACTACAAATTTATATGGTTTCAAATAGGTTTTCAATAAAAATTTGGTCACTAGTTAGTTATCTAGGTTTATTAATACTCCTTTCAGCCTTCATGGTCAATGGTCATCAGCATGGTCAGGTCATTCCTTCTTGAAAAAGTTTCATGGTAATCATGGTCATCATTCAGCTCATTCTTCCATGTTGTGTCATCATTAGGTCATAGGGAAAAAATCATGAAAATGGATCATATCACCATCAAAGTCATCTTTTGAAGGAGTAGTAATAGTGAAATATATTCAATAAAGGTTTCTAAAGTGTGTTTTTATCTTCTTAAATATGTAATATATGCAATAAAGTTCTAAGGTTGCAGTTCATTAGCAAATCAAATTAGAATGTGAAACGACATGGTGGGGCCACTACATCACCAAAGGAGAAAATCAATTTCCAAGCTACAAAAGACCAAAAAGAGATTCTCATTTTCTCATTCCAACTTTATAAGACACCCCTCCACCAAGAAAACTCAGTTTCACTCTCATACAAGTGATTCCTTGCCATCAAAAGCCAATTTTCTTCCAGCGCTGCGCTTTTCACTAGCAGCATTGTGCTTTTGCCAGAGTGTGTTGTGCTTTCTCAAGGGTGCCCAAATTTCATTTTCAGAGGGTTTCATCATCTATTTTTGGTTCCATCATATCAATTTCAAGTAAGTGGAACTCTTTTTCTCCTCTTATACCATTTGTTTCTTCAGTTCATGCTTGGAAAGATGGGTTTTCCCTCTTCTGGGGTTTGCTTGGTTTCATAGTCTCTTTGGTTGAAATATTGAGAAAAACCCTCAAAAATAAGATCAATTACCCTCCCCTACTTTCCATATACCTCCATAAACATTTTCCCTCACTCCTATCCCTCAAAGTCATCATTTTCCCACAAACCCTAGCCTAGACTATACTTTTCTAGGCTAGGACTATGTTTTGACATTTTGGACCCCTTCCCCTCACTCTTTACCTGAAATTTAACTTTCCCCCACTTTCTAACATCCATCCCTACCTCCCCAAATTTTCCTAAAAATTTATAAACCCCCTAACCCTTTCATCTCCCTTCATTTCTACACTACCCAAATCCCCTGTTTTTCCCTACACTAAACCCTAATTTCCTCTCCCATTGAGCTAGGGTTTACTATGGAATCAGAGACAAATGAGAAGAATAGGAATAAGGGATGTCATATCATCAGGTAAGATCCCACTTCATCACATGAGATCATGTCTTCACTATTTCTCAAGAAATCATTTCAAGAGACAAATCATTTGCCACACATAAGGACAGTCTTACTTCAAAATTGGTTTCTGAAGTAAGGAAGATTAATTTGAAAAACGTGAAAGAGGATTTTGTCAATAATAGACAAAGGAAAAAAAACCTCTTTAATTTTATACATAGGTATTATTATTTGGGAGAAATCCCAAAAATATAGTTGCTACAGGAGAGTTGTTGCACTTCTGGAGTAGTCTTGGGAGATTGAATTTTTAGGTATCTTGGAGCGGGTTTGTGCAGTGATTGATGATTCGAATCACAACTATAAATCTTAATATTTCCAATTCATCTTTAATAAGTGAATTTGGAGCATGGGAAGGCCTTCAAAATTCCTCGACAAGATGGGTGTTGTGCTTCTGCTAGACCATGTTGTGCTTTTGACTCTGTTTTTGGTCATCATTTTCAAAAGCGGTTTTTGACCAAATGAAAATGAATTTTGGAAAAACAAAGGAGGTTTTTATAAGGACATAAAAAATCAAAATAACCTCCTTCATGTTTTACATAGGTATTATATATTGGGATATATTCAACTTTCTTGGAGGCCTATTTCAAAAAATCAAATTCTCCAATATAATTGCCTATTTTAGTAATTATGTTGTGGCACATATTACAAGAACATGGGAATGAATTTCAAAAACCTTAGAGAGGTTTGTCTTAAAAAACTCCTTATATAAAAAAACCTCTCTCAGTTTTTTAAAATGTGTTATGGTTAAATAGTTAGCGCTCCATCTTTGACCCCTTTTGTTTTGTTGAGCTTCTGGAGAATTCGTTGCGCTTTTGGATAGCTTGTTTTCAAATGCATTTTGAAGGGGTTATTTGTAGTTTTTTTATTGTATTAGTGACTCCAAGGTGTAGTGAAAATCGTCATATTTCCATTCATAACTTTTCCATAAAAAAATTCATCAAGGAAGGCCTCTAAATCATCCTCCAAAGTTGTTTCTCTTCTACTAAAAGTTGTTGCCCTTTTGTCACAGTCGTTGCCCTTTTGTCACAGTCGTTGTGCTTTTGTGTGTGACAAATTTTTACCACATAAATAAAAGTTAAAAGTGAAATAAGTAAATGTAAATGGTAAATAGATGTCGTAAATGTAATTTTGAGTTTGTTAAAGTTAATATCTTTTAATTAATGACTTGAGAGATAAGTTCAAGTAGTTTAGATCAAAGGGGAAAGTTGTTTCTAACTCCCCTAGCTTTTGGTATGGTTGGAGATACTCTTGTGATCTAATCCTAGGAGGAAGGATTCTACCCCTGAGATGGGGAAATTTGGCTTTCCATCTATATGTATCCTCATTGAAGCCAAATGAAGGGTGGGATACTTGGTAATCCTAGTGTGGAGCTAGTGTACACTATTTGACAGAAATAATATAGGCATTTGCAACTATAATCTTGGGATTCCCATGGTATGCTTGTTAACAATGTTAGTTCTTATTTTTTTATCATCAATTTGAATGTTTATTTCTCCTTGCAACCATATATATGATTTCATGTGATCATATCATTATTTTTTAAGCAGAATTCATAAGTTTTATGCTTTGTTTTGATGAGATCTTCATGTTTGTGTTCCATTTCTTCTGATGAATGAATTCATAGTCATATGCTCATTTGATCCTTCATTTTTCAACCCTGTACGATAATGAAAACCCAAATATGTCACTAAACATACCTACCTTGCCTCATTTTTATCCCTGCAAATGATCATTTGAAAACCCTGACCTAGTTCCTAGATCTATGACGTTGGTCCAGCAAACCTATAAAATCAAAACCTTACTGAGATGAAAACCTAGCCTAATATATTTTTCCTTCTCCAATCACCTTATTGATTGTGATCATAGAGATACCCCTCTTTGGTTTGTTAGGTATAACTACCAAATCAAAATTTTGGTATGTGGTTACCTCTTCAGTCTCCTTCTCAACCTTAGGAGAACTGTGGGAGTGGTAACACAACACATGTGAACATTGTGGTGAAATATTATCAAAACTGATAGAGGGATATGCAAGAGTGTACAATGATAACCTTGACAAACATAACCCCTAATGATTGAAACATTGTCTAGAGGATGGATAAATTATGTTTCTTTTTCCAAATATGTAAAATTATTATATTATAGTTTAATGAATACATTTTCCTATTATTATATATGGTTTTATACTTTATCAAAAAAAAAATCCAAGACTTTACAAGGTTTTATAATTTAGTGAAGCATTCACCAAGATTTTATAAGAGTTTATAATTAAGTGAAACATTCGCCAAGATTTTACAAGAGTTTATAATTCAGGGAAATATTCGCCAAGATTTTACAAGATTATATATTTGTCTAAAAGATTCGCCAAAAAATTATAAAAACATATTATATTATTGATAAAATAACCTTCAATTTTTCCTATGTATCATGTGGATTCACCCACTTATTATACATACAAATTTAGGGGGGGTTCTTAAAATCACCCCTTCTTCTACTTCTACTTTCATAAGTGATGATACGATTGATTTTCTGTGATGCCGTAAATTTTTTCCATACATATGTAGACATTCCCTCAATGCTTCCATTTGAACCGTGGGCAACACAATCGTTCATTGTACAATTAGACAACCTATGTTACAAGATGTGATTCCTGGGTTAGTGGAATTGTCATATGAAGCATACCTATAGAAAAAGGCAAACAGTGTCAACATGTTGCGCGACTTTCAGATACATAGAAAATTTACCTTAAATGAGGACAATGCAATATTGCATATCGACTGAAAAAAATAAAAAAATAAAAATCATATCAAGCTTTGGTAGGAAACGAAAATATCTCACGTGTGTCTGTAATTTTTCTTCAACACCCAGATGGATGTTTGTCGAACTCTATTTCTTCAAAGTTTACATCTATATCTGTAAAATTCTCTTTCTAGAGATTTTGTGTCTTCTTGTGCACTTGAAACAACAAGGAGAATCTAATTACAAATGCAATCGATGTTGTTATTTTGATGTTTTTTTGCATCTTCTAGTAAGAATTTTGCATATTTGTTTTGGTGTGAAAATAAACAAAAACAAAATGGTTGTTGGTTGTGGCTCTGATGGAGGAGTCTGTATGTTTTTTGGGTGCCCAAGTTGGACAATTGTTTTCCAACTATATAGCCATGGCAGGATTTCTGCATTTTTTTATGGTGACCGAAAAAATAAAAATTGGTCTCCAACTATACATTTATCGTATGGTATCTGCAATTATCGATGCCCTAATTGAAAAAACAAGGACTCAACATGGATTGAAACATGAGCTTGAGATTTTCATATCTCTCTATAGATATTGGGGAGTTCGGGCATTGGAATTCATACATGCAGGTGCATTTGTTGGTGATATACATGCGCATAAGATTGTGCAATCCAGAAATGGGAAGAATGAGAGAAAACCCCATAAAAAGTATCCAATTGTAGATAACTCGGGGCCATCCTTTGAACTGTCGAAATTTGGCATTGTTAAAATTGGTTGTGATAGACCATGGCACTATCAGAGTAAAATGTCCATAGTGATTTTCCTTAATGGTAAAATAGTAATCGGAAACTTTCTTGTTCCCCATTTTGAGGTCTGATTATACCTAGCGTAGAGTGGTGAAGCTTCACTTGTTTTGTGGTGTCTTGTGTTTGGTAGACTTTAGTTCATATCCCATGGGCCTGATTATTTTCTCATGCAAACATATACCATATGTAAGAGAAAACCAATGCCACGATGTGTTTTTTTATATATATCAAATTGTTTGATGAAAAGGTTGATGTGTGTTTCTCTATGTGTGTTGCTCTATGGAACCTTGTGAGATATTGTTTGCGCCTTCTATGCTCGTGCGTTGCCTTCTGCCTCAACTTTCAATACATTTGGTGTTTACTTGGTTCTTGGTTGTATGCTCTATTATGGAAAATTAATAATACATTTAGGATATTCACAGTTTTTCTATGATCTTCAATACTATAGAGGACATGATTTTCCCTTTAATATAAACTCTGTGACACAAGTATAGTATGTGGCTCGTTTAACACTTTTCCTTGATCAAATTGTTTTAGCACTTTTTATATATCAAATTGTTTGATGTAAATGTCAATGTGTACTGCTCTATGGAACCTTGTGGAATCCTGCTTGATGCCTTTTGTGTTCATGTGTTGCCTTCTGCCCCAACTTTCAATACATTTAGTGTTTACTTGGTTCTTGGTTGTATGCTTCATTCTGGAAAATTAATAATACATTCAAGATCTTCACATTTTTTCTATGATCTTAAGGACTATAGAGGACATGCTTTTCCCTTTAATATAAGCTCTATGACGCAAATGTAGTATGTGGCTCGTTTTATCACTTTTCCTTGATCAATGAACTTAGCAAAATTAATCTCCTTAAATAATTTGAAATAAAAGAATATATATTATGCGAAGTCCAATGGAACTATCATATCAACAAGAGGACATTAAAATTCAAATTTTTCGTTGTTATACTTGCGGTGAATCTAACAGTACAATAAATTTACTTAGACATCCCAAAATTGTTTTTCTTGTAGATTTTCAAGGCTTCTCTTAGACAAGCAGATCCTAGAAACTATAAGCATGGCTCGTTGTATCTATTTCTTGATTGAAGAACTTGTTCACATGTTTATTGCACTTCATAGTTACTGTTAAGACCATCAATGGGGCTTTCTTACAGCAATTCCCACTGCCAAAAATTCTCATCCCCTTTCTTTTTTCCCTCTGCTTTCCCTTTCTAGTTACTTACTCATTTTTCAGAAAATGTCTATTTGCGAAAGTTGGCGGATTCATATCTTCAAATTTCCACTTACTTTTATATCACCATCCCTATCGACCACTTCCCCATTTCATATTGAACAAACTTTTTGGATTGCGGGTTCCCGGATAGGCGGGTTACCGGATAGGTGGGTTCAACATTGTGTTTCCATTGTTCTGCCACCTGAAAACAACACTCAGACTTTCACATTTTACAAATTAGAAAACAAATTCCCCTTTATCTCATTTTTAGCACTTTTCCTTGATCGATGAACGTAGCAAAATTAATCTCCTGGAATAATTTGAAATAAAAGAATATATACTATGCGAAGTCCAATGGAACTATCATATCAACAAGAGGACATTAAAATTCAAATTAGCCATTGTTATACTTGCGGTGAAGCTGACAGTACAATAACTTTACTTACACATCCCAAAATTAATTCTCTTGTATCTTTTCGACGCTTCTGTTATACAAATAGATCCTAGAAACTATAAGCATGGCTCATTGTATCTATTCCTTGATTGAAGAACACGTTCACATGTTTAATGCACTTCATAGTTACTGTTAAGACCATCAATGGGGCTTTCTTACACCAATTACCACTTCTGAAAATTTCCATCCCCATTCTTTTTTCCCTCTTCTTTCAATTTCTGGTTACTTACTCATTTTTCGGAAAATTTCTAGGTGCGAGAGTTGGTGGATTCACGTCTTCAGATTTCCACTTACTTTTATATCACCAGCCCGACTGATTGCTTCCCCGTTTCATATTAAAAAAAAAAATTGGACCGCGGGTTCCCGGATAGGCACGTTAAACATTGTGTTTCCATTGTTCTGTCGTCTACAAACAACACCCACACTTCCAAGATCTACAAATTAGAAAACAAATTCCCCTTTATCTCATTTTTAGCACTTTTCCTTGATCGATGAGCATAGAAAAATTAATCTCCTGGAATAATTTGAAATAAAAGAATATATATTATGTGAAGCCCAATGGAACTATCATATCAATGAGAGGACATTAAAATTCAAATTCATCATTGTTATACTTGCGGTGAAGCTGACAGTACAATAACTTTACTTAAACATCCCAAAATTTATTTTCTTGTGGCTTTTTTACGCTTCTCTTATACAAACAGATCTTGGAAACTATAAGAATGGCTCTTTGTATCTATTCCTTGATTGAATAACATGTTCACATGTTTAATGCACTTCATAGTTACTGTTAAGACCATCAATGGGGTTTTCTTACACCAATTCCCGCTACCGAAAATTCCCATCCTCTTTATTTTTTCCCTATGCTTTCCCTTTTTGGTTACTTACTCATTTTTTGGAAAATGTCTAGGTGTGGGAGTTGGAAGATTCACGTCTTCAGATTTCCACTGTTACTTTTATATCAACATCCCGACCGACCGCTTCCCCATTTCATATTGAACAAACTTTTTGAATCACGGGTTCCTGGATAAGCGGGTTCAACATTGCCTTTCCATTGTTTTGTCGCCTGCAAACAACACCCTAACTTCTACAATATACAAATTAGCAAACAAATTCCCCTTTATCTCGTTTTCTTTTTCTTTCTGTTTACTTGGTCCTTTTTTCGAATGTGTCATTTTTCTGAATGTCTCATGCTTTTATATATAGCACCCGAAGTTCCACAATATACAAATTGACCCTCGAAATCTGTTATTGTCTCATGTTTTGTGTTACACATTTTTCATTCAACAGTTGAGGTAGATATAATTTGACCATCGGTCCCTCGCGTCTCTTGAGTAGAGCTTGTGGCCCTATTTTCAAGCTTGTCAATATTTCATGTTCCGAGTATGTCTAATGCTTTTATATCACGAGTCCAACCAACTGCTTGTCCATTGCATACTTGGACACTATTACCATCGTCGGTTCCTGGCCAGGCTTGCTCAACATTGCGCTTCCACTATTCCGCTATCTACAAACAACACACAAAATTTCGCAATATACAAATTGATGGACAAAATCGATCATTGGGACATACAATTTGACCATCATCCCCTCACGTCTCCTGGGTCTATCTTGTGACCCTATTTTTGAAACCCGCCTGACCGCTTTCCATACTTGGCCATTTCTTGGAATCTCTTTCGTCAGTTGACGGGTGGATGAAATGTACTATTCATAGTCGCTCTTCTCCATCCCCGCTACCTTCGTGCTTGTTTCTAGATATGAAATTATTAAGCTTTAATGTTGTTAGTTCATCATGCAGGAACCGTTAATATTGTCATTAATCTTCGGAAGGTTGGAGAAGATTTGTCATTAATATAAATTAAACCAAGATTTGCAGAAAAGAGTGTTATCCTTTCCAAGTATTAATTTCAAACATGATGCATTCTCTTTCGTGCATAGTCCATTTGGCGCCTTTACGAAATCTATAATTATTAATCTCTCTTCATCGTCACTGCCACCTTCGCACATTTTTCTAAATATGCAATTAGTAATCTTTAATGGTAATAACTCATTACGCACGAACCCTGGAGATTGTCATTGATCAGTGAAAGGCTTGAGGAGATAATCCATTAATACACATTAAACCAATATTTGCAGAGGGTTATATTATCCCTCCCCAATTTTCATTTCAAACATCATCTGGAGAAAACAAAAATTCTCGTAAACTTATGGAAGTAGTTTTGTCTAGATACAATAAACACCTTCAAGCATGATGGCCAGAGGTTCCAGTATTCCAGGGCATATTCTTACTACTCATCTCCCTCCACCTAGGAGAAAAAAATGAGATGGTCCCTTGGTGCACCGAGAGATATATTTCAAGCCAAAGAATTCCAAGGAAACCCTACCTACTCAGACAACCTGCCCGCCTGCATTGATGGCTGGAACAGAGGTTGATGCGATGGATTTCGAGTTGGAAGAAGATGATCTGATAGACGATGATACAACAATGGATGATGGCAATGCAGAGATTGTTCCCACTCCCACGCCGAAATTGAAATCAACCATAACGGGCGACACTTCTAGGCTCAATGATGGCAGTCCTGACAACTGTTGGGACCACATATTGTACCTTTTTGCTCATACTTTTTGCCATTGTTATACCCTTCATCACCTGTATTTAGACTCATATTATCACTTCATCTGATCACCTCAAGGTATACAACGTCCTTTCTCATCACTATATGT
>SNQJ01S0266634.1:0-11921 GCA_010110895.2 Picea sitchensis | reverse complement strand
AACAAGTTGGAGCTTGTAAAACAGAGGTAGTAGCCTCACTTTGAGTTGGTGCTCAAACATAAATGATGTACAGAACTTAAAAGACTACCTATCATTTCGAAGAAGAAGAGGTTTTCTCCCTTTATGGGTTTCCTTTTGAAAATCTGTCTCTGTGTATATCTTATGTGTGATTGATGCTCATTATTTATGTTGTTCATATTATGTATAATATTGATGGTTACTTGATGAAAGATTAAAAATGGCTTAATAGACTTAATATTGTTTAAGCACAGTAACAACTGATTCACCCCCCCCTCTCAGTTGCCTTAGTAATTTCAACAACATCTCCTGAACAACTAGTGAAGTAGAACATAACAAGAACTTATACAATGCTTAACTAAAGTTTTAACTTCTCCGAGCTAACATAACAATGGACTACTAGTTAACCAAAAACCCAACCCTTACATATATGCATGCATTCCTCTTATCTTTACCGGAGCATGGCAATCATAACAACCTTACTAGCTCACCCACAACCTCAACCATGGCCAATAAGGTTATTACAAAAACAGTTACAATCATCATTGAAGGTCTTCGAGAATTTGACATGCATGCAAACTTTACAAGTCCTTGCACACAATACAAAATTGGTTGGTGGACATAGTAGAAAACAGGTTGTTGTAGGGACTAAATCTTGGCGTGCATGTAGTGCCAACAGGTGGTGCGCGCGTCATCTTACCAAAACTTTAGAGTGCCAACAAGTTTTTATGAAATCCAACCCCCACTATCCACTCCATCATTGACATCATCCTCCATAATACCCATTACAACCATGCATTAACTTAATAAAGAAGGGAAATTTAATTAGAGATAACTATTTATGAATGCATATAAGCTTGTGTGCTTTGTTAATTCATTATCCCATTCCAACTCTCCAAATTGAGAGTTGTATATTAAATAAATATATCACCACTCTTAAGCATAAGATAGATTGTACATGTTTAATACTTTTTTAATTATTTTTTGTATCTAACAAAGAGGTGTAAAACTACATAAAAATATTCTTGTTAAAAATATCAATTAATTAACAATTAAAAAAATTATATTTTCAATTTTTATTTTATTTTATTTATTTTTTCAATATTTAATTTTTACAAACTTTATAAAAGTTCTGTAATACCATATAAATTAACTAAAAATCAATTAACTGATTACAATATACTATATCTATCCCCATATATATAACTATAAACTGATCACAATATACCTTGTCTATCCCTGGATATAATAAGTTTGACCTTATAATTTTTTTTTTTTGGGTAACTTGAACTAAATCCAGTAAAAAATTTAACTCAAGCAGGACTTCGTATATCCAACAAATTCTACAATGTCAAGTTTTACAAAACACCAAAGCTCCATTCCCAAAATGCCACATCCTAGATGTGAGTTTTACAAACAATATAATGTCTATATGGAAAAGGATCATCATCCAAGATAGTAAATAAGACAGCCAGCGTAAATAACTCCTTCAACAGCTACCACCTCAAATAATTTATATTGAACAATTGGTAATTTTTTTATCCTATCAGCTTGTTCAATAGCGCATCAATGACGCTACATTCATTAAAAATGTTAGTTGTAAAGGTCTAAATGGGGCTATTTTGAAAAGAAAATTAGTAAATTAAGTTTGATTAAAAATAAAAAAAACTTGAAAAACAGAAAAAAATTATTTGCAAAGGTCTAAATGGGACTATTTAGAAAAGAAAATTAGTAAACCAAGTTTGATTAAAAATATCAAAAACTTGAAAAGAAAAAGAAGATTGATGTAAAGGATATTATAACATGACAGCAAACAACCTGTAAAGTTATTTACTTCTTCTGCTTTTAATCAAAAACTTGAAAAGAAAAAAAGATTGATGTAAAAGAGATTATAACATGATAGCAAACAACCTGTAAAGTTATTTACTTCTGCTTTTAATCAAAAACTTAAAAAGAAAAAGATAGATGTAAAGGAGATTATAACATGACAGCAAACAACCTATAAAGCTATTTACTTCTTCTGCTGGCAGAAGGTTGGTTATCTCAAAGGGGAGAGTAAAAGTAACATGGACCATGTGAACAAAATATAGACAAATATACTAAACATCTCAGAGTTGTGACCCAAGAATACATAATTTGTGCCCCAAGAATACATAATGAACCAAATCCATTGATACAAAATGAAAGGGTTAGTCTACAAAAATCTGGAAATCTTAATAGTACTTGAGCAAATCGATTAGGGATGAACACATTTAATTTTGTTATCAATTCATCAGCATTCTCTGCATTAGAGGCATTGCACCCAATTTCCAGCATTTAGTGAGTCGGAGACACATGGCAAACACAAAATTATGGAAAAAAACGCAAAACTTTTCCAACGAGAAATTAACTCGATTTATATTAGAGATATAAATCATTTACATCACAAGCAGCCATTACAATTCGTCCCGGAGACCCAGCCGGATTTAACCTCAAGACCTCCTCCCAACACTTGGAGAAAGGTACTTGTCATTACCAACAGCGCTGTCTCACGGGACTAGGTCACATTGTAAACTAGGTCAGGAACATGAAGAAATGAACCCTTCCTTCTGCAGAGACGACAAGGCTTAGACCATCGCCTGACAAGGCCAGAATGCAAACACCAGCAAATGAGACATCTACAATGCTCAACTTTCGGATCGTTGATTCTGTCTGCCGATTGATTTTCAGGTCCTTTGCCAACAGTAAAAGTTCTGTGGTCTTCACAACACAAAATCCTGCTTTGTATGATAAATTCAAGTATCAGATTACTTTTTCAAACATTCAGAAAAGGGCCATGAAGCTATTCAGAGCACAATTGGGCAAATGGAATACGCAACACCCGCCGTATAATTATAATTAGAAAACCTTCAGAAAGTAAAACTAGCAAATCTTTAGACCCGAATTCCCCCTATTGCTAACCGAACATTCCAAAATAACGCTCTGTTCAGGATGAAAAAGTGCTTAATTCAATAATTTTAATGCCAGACTTGAGTTGAGAGTAAAGGAAAACAGTTCATAATCAACAAAGAGCTTTGCTTTTACCCCGAGGATGTTCAACAAAGGTAAGACCAAAGTAATTGGAAACGGCGAGGGCCTGCAAGGGAACTTATTGAGCGTCAAATTTGTGTTGTTCGAAGGATCAACTTAAAGAAATCGAAACACCGATTCTGTGAAAGATTCAGAGACGACCTCTAACCTTTTTGTGCATTGTGAGGTTTCACAATTTATTTGGAAAGATATCCTAATTTATCTGAAGATCCGGGAAGTTTGGAGTTGTTATTCTTTAGATTATAATATATTATAATGATTCACTACATATCTAAGGTTTCTAAAGTTGCGGTATGTTTTTTTTTTTTTTCTGGTGTTACAGGGATTCCAGAACTGTCACTAAAATCTTTTTTTCATTTAAAGAATTCACAGGGGCTTGTGAAAATGAAAAAATGGAATACATTCTTAATCCAGTCTATTTTGATGATACTCTTATATCCTATAGGGTTCTTTGATGGTGCTACTGTTGGAGGTTTATGTGGTATTGGTATTTTTCTTAAAATTAGTTTAGATCACTTCTTCAGAGTTCATTTTGTTGGGTGGTGAAGGAAACAATATGAAAACAGAGATTATGGGATTATTGGGTCTTTTACACTTTGCATCTAGTTTATCCATAAATAAGATGATGGGCGCTGGAGATTTGAAAGTGGCTATTGATTGAATAAATGACAAAACAAATCTGAATATGATATATCTAAATGTCTGGAAGGATAAAATCAGGGGAATAAAAGATAGTTTTGATGGGCTCAAATATATGCACGTGCATAGGAAATTTAACTCTGAAGCAGAGTCACTTTCCAATAAGCTGTGGTGTGTCACAAGGATGAACTTGATACTTCCTTTACATATTTTTCTTCCATTTACATGACTGGTTTACACGGCGCATTGTACAGTCCAATATTAAATAAGTGTAGATTGATAATTAAGAAGTAGGTAGATGGTAGATATTTAAGTTAGTCTAAATGTTTTATCAAATGAATCTTTTTTGGTCATATTTCTTGGGGGACATTTGCTTGAAATCCGCCAAAAATTGTTAGATGCCCAGATTTGAGTGATTATTTTTGTATAATCCAGTGCTCTAGGGGTTTTTCAAAATGCTGAATCCATTTCTACATTCAAAAATGGATTTTAAACAACAAAAAATAGTGATTTTGTGCAAATTTATATCCCCTATAAACCATTTCCTAAAACATCTAGATAACACCTGATATTTAATATTATTTATATCTAACAAATAAATAAATATAAAACTATATAAATAAACTTGGTTCAAAATATCAATTAATTAGTAAATACAAAATTCTATTTTCAAAATTTAATAAATAAATTATTTTCAAATTTTAAAAATTAATTTTTAATTTTTATAATACTTAATATTATATATTAAAAGTGTTTTACTACAAGTTGATTACAATGTAATTTATCTATAGATAAGTATAATAAGTTTCTAATTAATAAATTCATGAATGTGAATAATGTTTTGTAAATAGCACCAAAGATAACAATGATAACACCTAGAACTAAAGAAAAAATATGATAAATCATTATCAATTTTTGACAAATCTTGCAGGCATCATTAAGTTCACAGGTTATAGCAGTGACTTTGAAAAAATCTTTATCCACCCTTCAAAAATCCTACTCAGAACGAAGTGACAGATTTCGCAAAATTCTTTATCCACTCATAAAAAATCCTCACGAAAGTTCAAACTTCCCTGTCGTATCACTTCAGTCAAAATAAAATTATCAAACAGAAGACAAACTAATAATATCCACTCACATACATACAATTAAGTAAAAGGAGCCAACAGGAGCCAACAGAGGAAATGTGGACGGAATTTCCGATGAAATCTCCACCGCCTCTGACTTATTCCTACGAATCCGGATTTGGATGAATCCTCCACCGCCTTACTCTTGAAAGATAAATGTACCCCACCGACTCAGCATCGATATATCGGGTTTCAGCATATGTCTGGATGACACCTTGCAAGGTTCCACTTCCCAGGCCTGCAACCAATAAAGCAGTTGGGGCGCACACCACAAGAGACACGGGAGACTTTAATATGTTTATCCAAGTATTTTGAGTTGAAGAATTCTTTGTATTTGTGTGTTTGCAATTTTCGGTTTTGCAAGTTTCCATGGCTGAGCCGCTGCAATTCGGAGACCAGTCCACTGCTGATATAAAGCTATTGTTAATCGGTTCAGATGAAACAGAATACGAAGGAAATCCTCTCTATCTCCATGCACAAGTTCTGAGAAAGTCTGAATTTTATGAAACCTTGCTGTCTGAACGTTGGTCTGCTGCTGATAAGTTGCCTATGGAAATCCATATAACAAGTCCTCACTGTAACGAGTATTATATCAAATGTATTCAGCTCATGTATTCTTCTCAGCAAGGCAAGAACTTTTGTTTCTCCAGTGTCGACGAAGTCCAGGCTATTCTACCAGTTGCTTCCCAATTGTTGTTTCATGATTGTGTTAAGGAGTGTATGCTATATTTGGACGCTGTTCGTTGGAGGAGTCCTCACCAAGAAGCCAACCTGCGGTCAGCAGATGAATACTCTGCTCGACTTTGCACACAAGTCCAACAGTGGGCAAGGGATGATGCCTTGGATTTAGAAGATGCTCGCATCCTTTCTGTCTCAGAACAGTAGCACAGTCGGGGAATATATGGGCATTCTCAAGGTATGCACTGTTGGCCTTCTCAAATCTGTAGGTCTAAATATCTCCTTTCTGAGAAGGTTAGATATTTTAATAAATGAGGGTTTTTTTAGAAAGAAGGAAAATCGTGAGGCGTCTCCCTTATTCTTCAATAAATTAAAAGGATTACTTCAGATTTGAATCTACCCGTAGCAATATGCTTTGGGCAGCTAGTTCAATTATCAATGAATTCATGGGTTTTTAAAATCTAATTTAACTTGAAACATAATTATCAATACAGTTTGCTGTTAATGGAAGTTTATTTTTCTCAAATGATAGCTTCACAATATGGAAGTTTATCATTTGATGGAAGTTTATTTTTCTCAAATGATAGCTTCACAATATGGAAGTTTATCTTTTTTCAAATGATAGCTTTGAGCTTTGCAACATGCCTTAGTTATATGGTTAATATGTTCAACTGTTTGCAACATCTCACTGGGTTTTTAAAATCTACTTTAAATTGAAACATAATTATTAATTCAGTTTGGTGTTAATGGAAGTTTATTTTTGTCAAATGATAGCTTTGCAATATGAAAGTTTATCTTTTGTCAAATGATAGCTTCGCAACATGTCTTAGGTAAATGGTTTATCTGTTCACCTGTTCATAACATGCCTTAGTAGATGGTTAACCTTTGGAACTGAGTTTTAAACTGTTCAAAATTCTATTATAAATTGAAATATAATCACTAATACTACCTATGCTATGGAAATTACCTTTTGTCAAATAGCTTCTTTTACAGCTCTTTTCCTATAATCAGCTTCTTTCCTTTCTACTATTATTTGGTGTGATATTTTCACTTTGACACATAAAATTGGTCACAGAATTATTGAAACAGAAGCAAAAATACAGTGAAGTCAATGGGTTTTGGGCTTCAAAAAACATGCATTTTGAAACTTGCAGTCTTATGTATGTGGAAGAGCCCTTTGTCTATTGAACCATGTCTGTCCCTCATTACTCTCCAGGGCTTCATTGCTTCTGGTGTTTTATGATAGGCCCTGCTGTGTTTGTGATAGGCCTTGCTGTGTTACTCTCCAGGGCTTCATTGCTGGTGTTTTATGATAGGCCCTGCTGTGTTTGTGTTGGGCCTTGCTGTGTTTGTGGGCATGTCAGAAAAAATGAAGTGGATGATAGCTAGAGATTTACTTGTGAATCATCAACAACTTTTAAAGTCTGACTTATATTATAGCTGTGAGAGTCACTGTCCGGAGTTTTAATCTTCTGTATATACATAGCACAGGCAATCAAATAGTGGACGGATCGTGGATTTTTCTGGTTTAGTAATTCACAAATATTTTCGCTAACGTACACACAAGATTGATGTGCCCCTTGACTTCAAGTTGAATTTTTACACAACTTCATATGCAAATCTCTTATTCCCAAAATTCTTAAGGAATGCTCAAAACAAAAAACACTCAATACCTATCTAGTCGCCATGAAAAAAAAAAAAATGAAATTTTAACACCTCCTTACAATTTCATATGCAATTGCTAGAATATGAGTTGAAACAACGTAATTACTAGAACATAATTCAAGCGACTTTATATGCAAATCTCTGAATCCTATAATAGCTAAGTAAGACTAAAAACAAAAATTGGAGTAACAACAAAAAAAATAGTAAAGAACAAACTAGTGGCTATGATGGAAAATGAGATTTCAGCACCTTCCTAAGGTTAGATGTACTTTCTCTCTTCACAATTTGTACTTTGAATCTCAAGATAATTAAAACAATTAACTTAAACTCTTTTCTGTGAAGAGAAATAAGAGTGGCCTCCTTGAAGATCATGGATACTGTCACAATATTAATATGTATCTCAATATAATATAGCAATTAACCAAAAAAAAATGAGGCTAAAAGCATTCAAATCAATCCCTTCACAATAAGGAACTATAAAAATATGAAATCTGAAGTAATAATATTAAACTATGAAATCCAATAACAACAAAAATGCATATCATCATTTTCATTCTCTCTTTTTTTTCACACACATGTAGGCCCTCAAGAGAGGGTAAGGGTCCACACACATCTCCTTGTACACTCTTACCCTTTGGAAGGTGGGTGGTGGAGAGAGGGTTTGCATGTGTGTGTGAGGTGCCCTTTGGAGGGTGGGTGGTAGAGAGTGAAGGTTTGCATATGTGTGTGAGGTGTATATTATTATTTCACAAATACTCATCTAAATCTCAATATAATTTGGCAATTAATTTAAACAAGAGAGAACAAACATTTAAATCAATCCTTTCACAATTTAAACAAGAGAGAACAAACATTTAAATCAATCTTTTCACAATGAACTATGAAATTTATCAAACAAGAAGATGAATCAAATTAAACATCAATTCAACAATATAATCTTATGACAATTAACCCAAACAAGAGAATATAATCATCCAAGCTAATTTCTTCACAACTTGGAACTATATCCAAAGCATTAATATTAAACGGTGAAAACAAGCTAATTCAACTATTTAATCACATATTTTCAGATTATTTTATAGATGGAGAAGAGGTTCAACTATGTAACCACATATTTTCAGATTATTTTATAGATGGAGAAGAGGTTTCTTGAAATGACATCATAAAAATAAGTGTAGACTATTACACGATCATGCTTTGTGTTAATGAGTTAAGCGTTCCATATCTCCTCATTTTTCTCATAAAATTTGATAAACTGCCATATGGTATTTTAAATACTAAATTATTTTTACTCTTCATTTCGATATTTTCCTAAAACTACGAAGGAGTAACATAAAAGATCACATGGTCATCCTTGGTATCAACATCCTTTTAATTCCTAATTTATTTTTCATGCATGTAGGAAAATATTCAACCCATTAACCCATTTTTTGAATGCAAAATGAGTTACAACACATAGAAAAGTAGGAATTACTACACATAGGAAAGTGTGTGACATAATCCATGAAGGGTATTAAATGATTAGAGCCTTACATTGACATTGACATAATATAAGAAGGTAATGTAGTGCCAAAATGTAACATTGTTTTTTTTTTAAAACAGAAACAAAACACAGATTTCATTAAAAAAATATTCTACTACATAACTATAGCATTTACAAGCCAAATCTAGGAATTTCCATCTGGAAATTTAGTCCTAAATACACTAACTAACAATTTACAGTATCATCTATTCTATCTTTCCAAAGATTTCTATTGGTAAACTTTTTCACAAACTGTCCTAGTAACAAAATCACTTTGAAATATATAACAATTTAGTTCAGAAAGTTGTCTTGAGCCTCATGCTCCTCCACATAGGGGATTGGCTCTGTTATCCCTGATTTCTAGGGATAACTAGGAGATCATGTCTCGAGGCCCACAGGTCCTAGACATGGAGTACCGAGAGCAGGATTCACCTGAGCATGGCCCTGGAGGGCCCATACTTTTCTTCTTTCATCAGATTCGTTTTGTCAGCAACAACAACATCCATCACCGTCGACTTGGTATTGTATCGGTGAAGGCTCTTGCTCCATGAGGTAATTGGTCCATGTATCATGGTATGTGTCACTTTTGATCATTATAACCTTTGGATATATGCATTTGACTCCTTTTATCTCTGATGATTGCTTGGATCTTACATTAACCCACTTGACCATGATTGGGGAGATTGACATGGTGTCCTAGCAAGCCTGTACCCATGGGTTTTGGTTTTCCACCGGGGGGATTTCTGAAGAGCCATTGTCTGCTCCCATCATACTACAACTCTTTCATCTTATCTCCCACTCATTTATCCCATTCCCCTTGTCCAGACATTGGATTGACCTGTTTGTAGGGTTGCACCTTATCTTGTGGGAAGAAGGGGCTAAAGGCTCAGAAGGTAAAAGCAACTGGTAAAAGATAAAAGCCTAGAAATAAAACCTCGAGATGCCTCGCCCAGGGATCCCCAAGAAGGCAATAAAAAGCCTCTCAGCAAGAAACAAGAGGGACTCGAGAAATAATAAACAAGACCTAGCCAAGAGGATAGGGGGTCTCATCACGAGCCAACATATTAGGTTCATAGGTACCTAACAATATGACATTGCCATTATCTGGTTACCACGCAAGGGTAGTGACCTTTGGTTGCATGACCAAGGGAAAGGGGGCCTCATCATGAGCCAACCTTCTCATCTCTATGAAAGTACTTGTGGGTAACACTGTCAGCTCTGGTCACCATGCCAAGGCAGTGTCCTTCGGTTAGACCTTGAATAAAAAGAAAAAGAAAAAGAAAAACAAATAAAGAAAGAATAAAGGCAAGAACGGGCTTGGAAAAATTGCATCCATGACGGGTACAACTCGCCTTCTATAAAGGCACCCACAGATAACATTATGCATCCCTGTCTCTCACTCTATCCACTTGTCTGGACATCCCTTAGCCACATCACCTCGTTTACATGGCTTGGATGGAACCTTCCTGGGAACTTCCCGTCTCTTGTGGATAATAGCCCAGTAGGATGTTTTGTCCTTTTCTTCGATCTTGTATTGTGGATTTTTGTAATGTCTTTGAGCTATTGAACGATGTATTAGGGTTTTTATGCATATGTTTGATAAATATTAATGATGAAATGTGATTGACATTGCTATGATCCCTGTGACTAATGAGCCCATGGAGGGTGTAGTTTTTGATGTGCAGGACCATGCTCGACGGAAAGGTACACATGGGGAGATGATTAGTTCGGACCTCCATGGGGCTGAAGAGCCCATCGGATGGTTGCCGAGACCCCATTAGAGGGGCAGAGACAGGACAATGTTTGACCGAGGTTTTGCACCTGAGAAGAAGAGGACGTTTCACCAGAGGCACTTTGGCAGAGCCCGACCTAGGGTGAATTACCCCTTTTCAGTGGAACGGTGGCCTTGGAAGGCTCAAAGTGTCCCCATCCTTGCGATGACGTTATCCATCTTCATGGTCATTCTTGGAGGCAGACTGGGAGCAGTGGCACATGTGGCATGTTAGAGAAGCCCCTGGGGGGCTAACGTTTTGCTCCTGGATGTCTCACCTGCCCTAAAAGGGGCTAGCGCCTCCCTTGAAGGGGATTTTACCCTTATTATAGCTCAGTTAGGGTTTTAGTTTGACAATTTAATGTAAAAACAATATTATGGTCTTGTCGGCGATTTTTATGACCTAAAATTTAATTAAGGTCATTTATACACTATATATTGAGTGTTTTTACTCTCATTTTGACAAAACTCATCACTACTCTCCTAGTGAGGTCTGATTTTTGTGCCCTATTAGGGTTATTGGCTATTTTGAGGAAGGCACACTTGTTTGGAGAGGAGATTTTTGGCAATTTATGGTGTTTTTCTTGAAGGAAGGTTTACAACTAGGGGTTGCATGCTATTTTCTTGGTGATTTGTAAGTATTTTTCTGCAGAACTTCTTGATTGAATGGTTGTAGTTTAATTTCTTTCATTTATTTATAAATATTGTTGAATCAAAACCCTAGGGGACAAACACACAAGTAGGTTGTTGTCTCATGTCCCCTGATAGAAAAACCTTTTAGCCATTGAAGAAGAAGAAGAGAGCCTAGCGATTGCTACACTCTTTCTTTCTTCTTCCCTTAAGCTAGCCATACCTTTAAACTTCAAGAGGAAGAGGACGTCCCAGGCCTAGGTTATCTACACCTAGGGCCGTTTTTCTTTTAGGGTTTGATGAAATAGCCTTGCCTTTGCAACACTCTCCCTCTTTAAACTCTCTTGTCTTGATTTTACTTGTCTGTGAACTAGCTGATTGTCGGGAAGGAGGAGAGAGCACGAGGCCTTGCTTAAGCAACACCAAAGTGAGCCTCTCTCCCCTAGGGTTCTGTCTTTAAGGCCCTGCCATTGCAGCACCTTGAAACCTTTCCCTCTTGTCCTTTGAATCTCATCCCCTTCAACTTGTGCGTCCTTCACATTCTGACTCCATAACCCTAGGCACTGATCTTTAGCCTCCAACGTTGAAGTGAAAGTGATTAAAACAACTCTCAAACTCTTATAAATTGAAACCCTAACTAACTACTAACCTTGAAAAGCTGACGTCACACTTGGTTATTTCATCTTGACGCAACATTTTTTTATACATTAAGCAATTGGATGGTGTTTTAAGCATTTATTGAATGAGGGATTGATTGGATACATTGATTGCTATAACATCTTGATATTTATTGGTGAAGTAA
>SNQJ01S0266633.1:0-11921 GCA_010110895.2 Picea sitchensis | reverse complement strand
ATTCACTTCACATTGAGTTTGCATCCCTTTATCCTTTAAGTCTGAACACAGTGTTTAGCCCCCAAGATCTTTCCTTATTGAGTGAGAACTCCATTTTTTCTCTTACATGAGCTTGCCTTTGGTGGAGGATTGAAGTGGTGGAGGCCTAGCTAGAAGGAAATTATTTTCTCGGTTCTGAACTGTGGCGACATGGAAGTCTGTAACTTATTCGCTTCTGCTGATCATATCTTAATAGAAATACTATTTTCTCGTCCAATTGATATCTTGCAAATATTTGAAATATTATTCCATGGGAGCATTTGTTATGAATGTTAATGGATTATGCTATTTAATGTGCTAACATCATATATTATCACCATATTCTTGTGTTTCTTGGTTTTTGAGGACTAGTTTCAGGTGTATTGCTTTGGGTCGAGTGCTCAATGGTGGACTTCATCGAACGTTTGGACGAGCTAGTCCTTTTATGTTGTCTTGCTAGCATATTTGTTTATAAAAAATACTTGAGAATATAGTTGATTTATACAATCATTTGAGTTTGTTGTGGTTTTCCCCTAGCCATAGAGATATTTTCCTTGTAATAGAATTGGCGACCATACTGGGTATTGAATCTTCTTTCTTGGGGTTTGGAGTGTTTTTCTCCTTAGATTTCTCTCATTCATATTGTGTTTCTTGTTGTATGATTACTTGAAAGCCTCTGTTCACTCTGGTTCTGAGTCTTTTGTTCTTCTCCTTAGCTTAACTGTGTTTTCGACACATATATGCAGGTGTTTGCTTGACAATCACATATATATGCATGTTGTCCTTCTGCACAATGCGTACATATGCGCTTTTACCTTGAACATTCGTGTACATAAACCTTTGTTTCTTGTTTGCTGGGTTTGATGGTTGTTGGGTAGGTTTTGATGATTGTTGAGTCTTCTTGGGTCTCTGTAGTGACTGTTAAGTGTCTGTGGGATGATGTGAAACCTGTCTTTGGTTGAATTTTTGGGCAGTTCCTTTCTCATCATAATTTCATTTTGACTGTCCTTGTACATTGGGCTGGGTGTTTTTCTTCTGGGTATCCTACTTGAGTTGTCTCTTTATATACACAGTAGAGTCTTTATATATAAAGTTGTTGTTCAGTCCATGCATTTTCATTTTTATTATATTGAAAATACAAAAATATTAGACATTTTACATTGATTGGAATTTTGATCTTTTGAGTATTTTTCATTTATCCTATTGCATGTAAAGAAAGATTGTATTTTTATTTAGAATTGCAAAATTGAAGTGAAAATTGCATTTTTTAAGAAGCATATCATTTATTGAAAATTGAAGTTAGGACTTTGCATTGTTTTCATATTCATTTACTTTAATTGTTGAGTCATAACATCACTAATTTCATGACCACACCTTTTGAGTAATAAAGGCAATTAAAATTAACGCTATAATTTAAAATTGATTAGTAATGATTTTATTTTGTAGGGTGCACAAACTAGCTTAGAATTTAGTGCCTTGGAATAGTATTTTGTGAGTAAACTTCTCCAAGGATATTAAATAAACATATGTATCTAACTAAGGGAGTGGAGAAATCCATTGTATAATTGGTAATATCGGGAGGCTTCGCTTACACTGGAGCTAATCACAAGGTCGCATGAGGTCGATTGAAGGTATATCCCCCCGATACCTTCTTAGCATCAAATATATTTCTGGGGATCTTGCTAGTGCCCTTACCTCTGTGAGAGGCAGTTCTTTCAAGGTTTCATGCTTTGCTACCCTGCCCATACAGTGGACCTAACTTACAATTTCTCACCTATGCATCAGTTATACAATGGTTGATTATTTTCTTGACCTAGGTGTCACATAGGTTACTTGCAGGGGTTATTCTGAAGGTACACTGGGTCACATAAGGGTCAGACAGAACACAACCTTTATGGAGGATTACCTCTCTAGGGGGATCTGGCCGATTGGTTGTTAATCCCACAAGGGCCCTTATAACTGATTATGTTACTTTTGATCTTTAGCAGGGAGTATCAGGCCCCTCTTGGGTGAGGCATACCTACTTTAGGGAGGGAGACCCCTTTCAACCACTTTATCTTGTTTGTGTGCATATTGGTCGTTTGATTATTTTTGGTGTGCTCTTTGATTACTAGTTGGCCTTAGGATTTGTTTCTATATCTTGAGTCTTAAGTCATCATGGAGTTAGACCAGCTTCCCCGTCAGTCTCACCTCCTGTTACAGTTACCATCGGATTTCCAATCTTTGCCTTCTAAAAGGTGTAGATTTATTAGACATGGTACACACACCTCCACTTATCAGAATTGTGATTATACAAGGATGAGTATTGAACTGAGTCATGAAAATAATGGGATCCCCTTGACTCCCACACCTACTATAGTTAATGGCACCTCTTCGACTCTTGCAACCACAATGGTTGTAGTACTAGAGCCACCTATGATCATTGTTGCCCGTCCTATAGAGAATGCTCAACCTATTGTTACAAACCCATTTGGATCTCTTGGTCACTCACTGGGCTATAATGTTCAGTCCATCCCTATGGCCTCTAGTTATTTTTCCTATGGTATGCCAAATTTTACTTCGCAGTTTTCAAATTCCATCCCAACCACTGGTCTTGATGTTAGCATTGGACTTGGGGGCACAACTCCTCCTTATACTCCATTATTGTTTGGTGGCTCTCAGATCTCTCAAACGACTCCTATCATGGGCAAAATTCCTTCTTTTAACCCCGAGTATAATCCCGTTGCTTCTGGGTGGAGCAACCAACATGGCGGACAAGCTTCTTCTCAAGTTCTATCCTAAACCCTCACCTCCTCAATGCCAATTCCGACCAACACATTTGGAATGAAAAATCCACCTCTATCATCCAGATTCATACCCAGAGGAGGTCAGTTTCACACCTTGGGAAACCCCCAACCTCGAGCCACTTCGACTGGGGGAAGTTTTTATAACCCCAATAAGAACATTCCTACTGGAATGGTTCCCAACCAACCTATTATGAATCATCATGGAGGAGGGTATTATAATCCCAGACAGGGCCATGGTACTTACCAAAACCTGGATGGGATGCGATTCCCCAACACAATATTTCCAGGGAGCTTGGGGCCATATGTCGCAAACCCAACTCCCTTTTCTAGCCACGCTCAATTTTCCATACTTGTCCAAGTTGATAAACAAGCTTGTGTTTCATGATCCTACATGGCCCCCCGTTCCCACCAAGCTTCCTTTGGATATTCTAAAATTCGAAGGTAAGAATGGTGAGGATCCTGGTGATCATGTTACCACATTTCACCTATGGTTCTCTTCGAATTCCCTTAATGGCGATTACATTCAATTAAGATTATTTCAATGCACCCACATTGGGGTTTGCACGAAATGGTATATCAAGCTACCTAGGGGGGCATACGGGACCTTTAGTCAGATGGTGCTAGTCTTCCTTAACCACTTCCAATTTTTTATTCATTACGATGTTGGACTAGAACTTATGTTGACCTTACACTAGGACAAAGCCACTCATATCTCAGATCACATCCAGGAGTGGCGTAGACGGAAGAGGTTGATAAAGACTTGAATCCCCCCAGATTTCCTGTTTGAATGGTTACTTAAGTATTTTCAGCCTCTTATATCGAAGGATGTTGCTACATCTAGGGTTACATATGAGGAAGAAGAAATATTCAAAGCCCAACAGTTAGATCTTATATATTCTTAGTCTAGGATGTTATACTATATTCTTCTAGATGCACTGAGGTCAAACTATGACCCTAGACAAAATCCCGGACCTCATTCTGATGGCATTGTAGGCTCCGCTAATGTGAAATGTGTAGACTCGATGACAAGACATTTGAAATAGTTGTCTCTAAGCCATTCTATAGGAGGGTTAGCTTCATTTGTGTCTTCCAATCCCACTCAATCATTGGATGTACATTTTGTGCAATCATCGACCGACCCAAATGGTAACCATCAACCAGACGGGAATAAAAAGAAAGGACGTAATAATAATCATAATGGTGGGAAGAATAATAATAAACCCAAGGACAATGGTAATAATGAGAAGACGAATACTAATGTTGGTGAGGGAAAGATAGAAAGGAGTAAGGTGAAATTTCCTTGTAAGCTTTGTACAAATGATCATATTACTCATTTATGCCCTAAACTTGTGGAAGCTATGAGGTTATTATCTCTACCACCCCCCGTGCTGACGAATCCTTTTTCACATAACCAACACATGGCCTCAAGCTCCTCAAATGCCGAAAATGTGGCCGGTGGAAGTCAAAACCTACCGACACAAGATGGTGATCGTTTGTGCATCAATATGGTCAATTCTCAGGTTAATGTAGCCACCCGATCTCGTGATTACAGTTCTTCGCAAAATGTAGCCACCCGGTCTTGCAATTACAGTTCTTCGCAAAATGTACCTAGTCTAGACTATCCTCCTCCTCATATGGAGATGCCTTTGTAGATATAAAAACAAGAGACACCTCCTTGTATTCTGAAAGGAGTACTCAAGTGCTCTACCCACAATCCAAATTCTAGAGCCTCCCATAATTACTCTATTTTTGAGGACTTGGGTCAAACCCCTTGTGCGATGTCGGCTCTGGAGGTACTCCAAACATATCCTTCATAGAGGAATTTCTTATCATCTACGTTAGGAGATCTAGACCCCAGTGTCTCAAAATTTGTCAAGTTTGACGTCATAGATGTGAATCCTCGCTTTCCTTACCATGTGGAATTCAAAATACATGTGGGTTACTCGAAGTATACCATCAAACATGTCGTTTTTAATTAAGGCACTGCTACATGTGCGATGTCCTTGATCTGTTGGAAAGCTCTTGGCTCTTTGAATCTCTCTCAATCTCCAACCATGTTGATTGATTTTGACATTCGTTCCTTCTGCCCTCATGGTATTCTTCCTGCCTTTCTGGTACATTTAGGTGGGAAGACAGTAGAGGTGGATGTCGAAGTGGTTGATGCGCCCCTCGCTTATAACTTGTTACTAGGATGAAATTGGACTTATGCTATGAATGTCGTCATATTGTTTGTCTTTTTCACTCTTTGTTTTCCTCACAATGGGAAGATCATGACGGTCGACCATTTATCCTTTGCATATGCTATCCCCAGTGCATTTGTTGGACAGTTGATCTCTGTGGTTAACAATTCTCAGTCGACAACTGAGAATATCAGTGTCAGAATGTATTCATCCCTTATGGCTACCTTCAACTTTATGGAACCAATTCACCATGTTTATGCCATGTCCAGTTGACTCGTTTCGTCAGAGAGGTCCATTCCTTTCCACACTTTCTATTTTAACGATCCTTGGACCCTACCTTCCTCGACTACATCTTGTGAAGGTCAGTCACATGATGGAATAGCCATGCCACTATCGGAAGAAGAGATAGCATATCAAGTTATTCTTGACTCTTCCACCGATATTGATTCTATTAGCTCGTCGATGAACAAGGAGGATCCTATTCTTAAGCCCGTTTGGTCCACTTAGTTGTCTTGCTCACATGACTGCCTCGATGAGACTTTTCCATCAGATGAAGCCATCATCGAAGCCATGAATGGTTTTGACAAACCTTGGGATGATATGCATCATCGCTCTTATTTTATCTGAGAGCTTGCTAGAATCAAACAAGATGAATTTCGATCTACTTTGAGAGAGATAGTTGGTCACGTTGTAGTTCCACTTGATACGCACGATATTTATGCCAAAGGAAATATGGTGAGTATATATCCTACCATCACAACCGATATTCAAAATTTAAATTTCCCTCGACATCTCTTGCAAGATGATGGACGACGTGTACAATACCAAGCTAAGAATTACATTATCATCAGTGACACTTTGTATCGTCGAGGAATAGACAATATCTTGCATCATTGTTTAACTCACGAAGAAGTCGAGATAGTTCTAAACTATTTCCACAGTGGGGCTTATGGTGGTCATCTATCCGAGCTTGCGACAGCCCAAAAAATTTAGCGAGCCGATTATTTCTATCCATCTATCTTTAAAGATTACATTGAAGTGGTTAAGAAGTGTCACCCATTCCAGGTGTTCACTCGAAAAATGTGCTCGCATACATTCCCTCTCGATCCATTCATTACCATCAGTCCCTTCATCAAGTGGGGGGTGGAGTTTGTGGATTGAAACCCAACTTCGGCTGGGGGGCATCAACACATTATCGTGGCCATAGACTACTTTAATAAGTGGTTCGAGGCCATGCCTACAGTTAAATCCAATGGGAAGACTACTAACTTCTTCGTATTCAATCAAATTATCGCCAGGTTTGGTATCCCAAGTGAGATTGTCACTGGTCATGGTAGTCACTTTCATAATGAAATGATGAAAGAGATAGCATTCAAGCTGGCGTTTAAGCATGGTCATTCTTCCCCTTACTACCCCCAGTAAAATGGATAGGTATTGGCCGTCAACAATTCTCTCAAGACCATTTTGCCAAAAAGTTTCAGCCAAAGTAAATATAACTGGCATATTATGCTATATCTCGCACTCTAGGCATACCAAACCTCGGTCAAGACTTCCACCATATTTTCTCCTTTCTAGTTAGTACATGGTCTAGAGTTGATATTAGCTATTGACTACGAAATCCCTTATCTTATATTGGAATTCACACTCCTCTCTGACACTTCCGATCTCTAGTGACTCCTCGTACACCTAGAGAGTCTCAATTAGCAGCGTCGAGATGCCTCTACGACTATAGAGGAGAATAAAATATGTGTCAAGGTCCAATACAATAAGTCTATTTGTCCTCAGTTGTATGCTGAGGGTGACTTGGTCCTTTTATATGATCAAGTCAAAGAACCACTGGGGGCAGGAAAGTTCAAACCCATGCAGCACGGTCCCTATATCGTGTGACATGTATTAGAAAAAGGAGCCTATGAGTTAGAATATTATGAAGGGAACATGTTGGACGAGCCCAGGAATGGGCTCTACTTGAAAAGATATTACACTTGAGCCCCAATATTGGGCATAACTCTTTGTATACTAATGTAATTTAGTGTATATATGTTTTCCATTTATTTTTTGTCTTCAGCTTGGTTATCGAGTTTTCCCTTGGTTGGCATATGTCAACAGAGTCTTCGGTCTACTTAGGACTCACAGACGGATCCAATCGTCATACATGGAACTTGGCTTCTTCCACTTGGGTGGTTTACACACTTGAGGGTCTACTGGTGTGTTTGGGTGGTGTATTCATAGGGACATCCATGAATAATGTGGCTGAATATAGCGTCGTTATAGAACTTTTGCGCGATTCCATTTCACATGGTATTCACTCTTTGGAGTTTCACCTAGATTTCCAGTTAGTAGTATGTCAGTTGAACGACAGTTACCATGTGAGCGATCCTACGGGTACGCCTTTTAGGGTGACAATTTGATTTTATTACTTATCATCACATACCTAGGAGTTCTAATTATGTATCCGATTCTTATGCTACTTTTCTTTTAGATTGGAATTTATCACACAACTAAAGCAAAGAAAAAAATCTCATCAATGTACACATTGCAATATAAGTAAAGCTGAAGAACCCTATTTTATATTTATTTCAAAAAATATGATGTTTAGAGTACAAAATTGGGGCCAACACCCTCAATACACATATACAACTGGTATTACAAAATCCATGACATCTACGCATGTGGCTCTAGATGTGTGTCATCATAAAAAACTATGGAGTTTGCGAGACGTAGAAAGAGTTGCACCCAAGCTCTAGGCACACCAACCACTTTCCACTGCATGTCCTCCGACAGATCCTCTACCTAAACCATTAGAATCTTATGTGTCAAACGAGATAGGTTTCCCTACACATTTTGAAGGATTCTCTCTGCTTATCTTCTCATTGCCTCATCTCCCCAGTGCCTCTGACGATGTCGTGGAAGCCCGTCTGACCATCGCAGACTGACGTCTATGTCACACAAGTGTCTAGTTAGTACTTAAGCATCATCCAATTTTTATTTATTTTTACGATACAAAAAAATAAAAAAATGAAATATTTAAAAACTTTGACATACCTATGTCCCCGTAGGCGGTCCTTGGTGGCAATGGCATGTTAGGTTCCTCTCTAAAGTCAATCCCTGCATAGGGTTAGTCATCTAGAGGAATGACCTGTCATCTCCACCAGTAAAAGAAATAATTGTTGTACGGTGTGGGAACCCTATCTCCCCCCTACCATCTAATTACCTCGGTCCACCATTTCATGGTTGTATCATGAGGTCCTCGAGGAATGATCTCGACTCTAGGTCCCAAACCTAGAACTTTTTGAAGAAAAAGATACACAATATAGATGCAAACTTGAATTTCCTCTTATCACCTTGTTTACATTCTATCAATTGGCTCTTCATAATATCCAGTAGTGAGGTGCACCAATCGTACACCGTGGGTCTCAAACACTCTACAGAATAGAACATGAGTGGCCTTAATGCCTAGTGCAACGAAGCCAATCATGTGATCCTGGTCAAAACGAGTACATCAATATTGAGGCTTAGATTATTTATCGCTAATATGGGGAGTTGACTCCCGACCTTCTCGGTCCCTGCTATACATTGAGAATCTATGTACTCTTATATATTCATACCTCTCCCAACTCCCCGGTCTTTGAGGTTCATCACCTCACCCCGATGCGACAAACCAGTCAAGAAATATATATCCTCGACTTAAATCCTTAATGGTTGCCCATCAAGGTTGAAGCTTCCACTGTCTGGATCCTAGTAATCCATGAGCAACTAAAGCAACCTCACTTGGTCCTTAATCCCTTTGAGTGCCCAAAATTTTTACAACCCGCTTATTTTCAAGTCCATTTGGGCCCCCAAATCTCTTTCCACAACAACATCTACCTCTTTATGTTTCGTTTTCCTCCATTCTAGCACCATCTTGCCAGAGAAACATCAATTTTTGAGTTAGTAACCATCAAAATCCTTGTTTACGAACTTTTACATAGGCTTCAACATTCACATTCACGTATAGGGCTAAGTACACACAGTCTATATTTTACACAGTCGCCTATAACCTCACATATACACGACTTGATGAGTGGTAGCCCACATACACCTAAACAATTAATTTGTGCCTTAAATAACTCAATTTTTGAAACCTAAATAAAAAATGTAATCCACTAAAAAGGAAGAGGAGGGGAAGAGGAATTACCTGGTCCAAACAGTCTTTGTTTCCATCACTCGAGCCTCCCACAATCACTAGTTGAATATCAGAGGTAATTTGGTCCAATTTTCACTATTTCGATAAAAAAGTCAAATGACATAGTAAAATTTGGTTTTTGTTACTATTTATAGTAGTTTTTACCCACTTTATATAGTTTCAGATTGTATTTTTTCCTAATGGACTAATACAACAGTGGATTGAGTTGGTTTTTATAGTTTTCTCCAGGGATTCTTGCAGTTCGTGGCGTTATGTTGATCGTTCGTAACTACAAACAAGTATTTTCACTACTCAACATATAGGATATATATCCATTCCATCATGAACACTTGCATTATCCTATAATTGTCACTCATATGCCTTAGGTAGGAATCCATTTTTGATGACACAAAACCCTCCATTTTCTACAATACGTGTTGTTATCAAATGGTAGAGACTTACGAAACATGGGTACCCTAGTTAGATCCTCTACTCCATTTGGTGCCCATGTAGATATTTTTTCCATAGGACCGAGAGTCCCTTATAGATAATACTTGAATTTATGTCGAGTCTCATTTCTCACTCATAAACATGTTAACCTATACCTAGAGGACTCCCATCTGAGTTTGATTTAAGCTCTTTTCCGACTCATTTTCAAAAAGCGAAAAGATTGTCGAGTGAACTTGCCTCTTTCACACTTGTAAATTGGATTTGAAAGGATGTCTATTTGATACAATTTTATTCCTTTTTCACACCAAGTGGACTAATATTATGAAAAATAACATTTTTTGGCATTAAGTTGTGATTGCATCTCATGCCCTTGCTTGCAACATTGAGCCTATAACCAGTTCTCTCTTTGCATTATAAATTGTTTGCCTCAACATTTTTTCATCCTCAACCAAGAAGAGCCTCATTTATATCCTTTGTAACTTGATGAACATTCCCTTGAGTGTCCATCTCCCAAATGCACCTCCTTGCATTGAGCATAGGTATGTTTCACTGTTGGAACTAGTTTTTCTTACTTGCGACACTTGTTTCCTCCTCTGTATCATAACATTCATTTGACTATGAAAAAAAACAAGACAGTTGGGAAGGGAGTATTATATTATATTAGCAACAGTCATGTCACCTTTGAATAGACCAAAAAATTATTGAGTCCACTTGTCATCATAATTTTGGGTTTACCATGGACTTAGGTAGCTGAGCTCATTACAAATATTTTTCTCCACCGAATGGTTACTCTTCCAGTCCATATGGAGAGTTTGATTGATGCCTCTTGCACCTCATGGTTGCATCATTGATTCTATGTTTCCAAAGTCTTCCATGTCTCATGCTCTTATTCAAAGGATGTGTATCAACCTGTGTTGTCCATTCCTCAGAACTGTTGATTTTTCATGTTGGTCATACCCTCAGTTTGTCACAGAATCACATGATGTTGTAGTCCTATTATGCACCCTGGTCCTACTTTCCTCATTGGTAGGTAACCTTGAACCTAACAGTATACATTTTATCATTGGTCGTTGAATAGGTGGTTTCCATGGTGTTCGAAAACAAGACATTTATTCACACATTGGGATTCATGCAATGTATTGGATTCCATTAGCCTTATTGATGGTTTCCTCACCTTTGTCAACATTTTTCCTCATTGGATGCTATTAAGAGGTCTTTTTTGTGTACTTCTTGCACTTGGCACACACGAAATACACAAAGGGTTGTTGGTTCATGAACATGTTCTTCGTTCAATTTCCTCCAAATCATCAAGATCCTGCTTTGTACCTCATGCTGAATAATGAGAGATACATTAATGCTCTCCTTTCAGCGGGTCTCCTTCCATCGCCTTTAGATCATCTATTATGGAAATGATACCTAGAGTCCTATGAGTACCTAGTGGCTTGCAGTCATTAGTGGCAGGTTCTCTCTCCATCAACAGTTGGGAATACATCAATGTCTCCCAATCGATGGATTCTTCAAGTGTTCGAGCTAACTCCTTTATTCACACTTGTAAGAATTTACTTGGTGCCTTGATACCTACATTCATCATCGGTAGGTTGTCTCACGTTTGTTAATGGTATACCTCAATGATAGGTAATTAAACGAGGTTTCATTGTGTTCGATCTCAACTCCTTTATTCACATGATGTAGACTTTCACCTTTGGTGGACTGTGTATAAGAATTGAAGACATCAGTATGTGGCCGCAACTTTCTTGAGTTGTTTCTTCCTTTTGATTGGACCAGTACCTATGTTACTTCAGTGATCATGGGAGATCAAATTGTACTCCATAGTATGCAGATATCTTCAGATTGATTTTGAGACTGGTTCTACTGGGCCTTGTTCATGACTATGATAGCCTTTGGCATGTAACCGCATTTGTATTTTCATATTCATGGCCATGGATAGTTGTTTGGTGTATTTTCACATGGATCTGCAGTGTAATTCAAATTGGCATCCATGTATGCAAAGTCAATACAGATTTTAATGAGAAACTAGTTCTTCAAGTCGGTTCCCCATCACTCCACTTCTAGGTTCTTATAGTGTATTTCGGCCATTGCAGATATTCCTATGACCTCACACATTAGGGGGCATCTGTTATAGCAATATTTTCCTTACCCCATGCAATCTTGCACAAAAGGCCTTTTTCCATTTCCCCATGCAAACTTTTAATCCCTTTTTTAAAATCCCAGAGATAAAAATATAATTTTTCCACATATACACACCTTGCCTACTATACAACATGCGTATACGCAAGTTTCACCACTACAACCCGTGTACATCAG